>JAPYZD010001782.1:0-18751 GCA_030522725.1 Ichneumoninae sp. B BG-2022a
TTTTTTCAGATTTTTACACCATCAAGAAGTACTTGCAATTTTCTATTATTGTTGTCGAACTTATGCGAAGTCAGCGCGTAGCGAGACTCCCTCCTTAAGGTTGCCCTCGATGAGTGCCCGAATGTGGATGAATGTACATCCGAACGAGCCTGGCACTTTGTCCGAAGCGGTTTCGCCATGAGCGTTCGGGCCATTGAGGGAATTGACTTTCGAGTGCCTCGACTTTTGAATTTCTGTACGTAACTCACATCGCAGTGCGCGCCGCGCACATCGAGTACATCGTACGCATTTTCGGTTGGAAGCTCTCCCGCGTATAAAGTACGGTGCATTGCACTCAGCTGGCCCTAAAGCATACTTTAAGCTGCGTACTCCCGTGGGAAATTTTCATGCCGGTCACAGTGGAGTCTAGTACCATGTCCCGGCTCGTTGGCTTTACCCTTCATTTCCTCTCTCGTCGCTATATCCCTCCGAAGCTCCTCGCCGATTCAAAGCGTTTCCAGTTTGGAAGTTCGATATTGAGGACCATCGAAATCATCGGCAGAGCAGGTATCGTCTAGTTTCCCCGTTACCGCCTCATGTCGGTTATTCCACGGATGATCCTGCAAACGAACCGTACGCATCTCTCGATTCGCCCAGACACACAATCGGGAACGTGTATAATTTCGTCTACACCCGGTGCTCCATCGCTCTTCCACCCTTACGCTAAACCCAAAGCTTGCTGTGGTTTCCGGGTAATTCCATCCCTCATCCTAGCCACCCACTAATCCCAACAACGACGACGAGTCCGGAAAAAACAGTCTCGGAATCCCTGATCACAGGACCTTGTGGGGCTCCTCTTTCCACGCCAGTCCATCGCCCAGGATTGATAATGACCTGATTTGCGCGGAGCTTCATTGTCGAAACATACGATGAATCCTACAGAATTACAGCTCGTTCCGCGCCGAAAGCCTTTGCATGAAATCTACATACTATTTGTCTTTGATTGCAAAGTTGAGAGTGTCGTCGGTACAGTCGAAGTTATTCCCGCAACGCGCAGGTTCTCCGTATAGTCGAAGTCACACGGTGCACTTCCGAATTTCGCAATGCCTCACAAGCTGCCCCGACAATCTAGGCACCGTGGATACATATACAATACAACGGGACGATAAGTGCAAGGTAAGATCTCGCAGAGTTCTGTGTACGCTGGGAAACACTTGGCAGGTCCGTGGAACTCCTGTCTTTGGCTTAAAGGGTTGTTAGAGTTGGCGTGTATAACGGGCAGGAGGAACCACGAGGGAGGAATAGGGCGGGGTTGGTGGTGGGGGTTTGCGCGAAGCTGTGAGCGAGCGAGGGAGAAAGGTAGTAAGAACTACGGTGGGGAAGGGGCGTCTTGAGTTCGAGTCATAACTTCGCCATTATCCGACTTGGCAAGTTTCAGTCGCAAAAGCGACGACGCTGGCGGAGAAACGGACAAAGAGGTGAAGGGAATACGAGGTTGAAGCAGGCAATGCTAGTGGCAACGGACGTGGTCCCTTCCTCTCTTTCGTCCCAAAGACCCGGCAAGCGTCGCTCAAACCGGCGGGGCCTAACGACCTCCTCCTCGTCGTCCACTCCTCGCTGAGGCTGGACCGAAAAAAGAAGTCGCACACTCCTCTCTCCTCCCTCACGGGAGAGATAAGCAAAAGTTTCGTTGACATTTTTGCGATAACGTTCGGCGAGAAAAGCTCTGGGTTTCGCCGCCCCCCGCCCCGTCCGCCGGATACCGAGAAATAACGTTGAGGAGGCCCCCAGCGCCCGCGAGACGTTTATCACCCTCTCGTTCCTGTGTGACTCGCACCCCCAACTTCAATCCGTCGCGCTGTAACTGTGAGGACCTTCTCGCCATTTTTAACTACCTATACTCTTGTTCTTTACTGCGATATTATACCGTGCGCTTTTTTTTTAAAGCTTAACATTAAATCCTGTGTGCGTTTACCTCACATGGGTGTGCATAACGAAGGAAGAAAAATGTGGCGTGCACGTTCCTTTTGCGTGGTGGGAAGCAGTTCGTTTAATTGAATACGGGCAGCTTGCAAGTGTGCAGAAACCGTATCTAGTTTATTTTAAAAAATAGGGGTTGCGGACAAAAAAAAAATAATATGTCGTTGGAATTGGAAAAATATCGTCGAAGAGTGAGCAGCGGGTTGATTGCCGGGCGTAGGGTCGCACGCAATTAACCTCTCGTGACAAATTCTCCAAATCCCTTTGGCCCTTGCGCTCGTGTGTGTGCGTACGAGGTGCCAAATGCCGGCCGGTTTATACGCGTTCGCCACGATTCCACTTGTTATTCGCAATGAACGGCCATCTTTCGGGCCGAAAGAGTGGCCGTTCGGGACATCTTTCGGGCCGAAAGAGTGGCGTAGGCTCGAGTGTTCGGGCGCCCACATTCGTAAAACAAGGGAAAAAACGAGAGCTTTTAATGCCCGGCCGGACACAGAGGGATTGAGTGGAAATTCCACGAGGCGGATCGAGAGATGTGAGTGGCAACTCACGCGCATAGTTCGAATAGAGTGGAGAGTTAACGGAAGAGCTTACCCATAGGCTATTTCTAAAGCGGGGTTTCACCGGTTGTTGGCGTGTAAATTATTCTCTCGCGATAGGGTAGTTCGACCGGTACTGTATTCGCGCGGACTCGCTTGCTTGTGGTTTACACTCGAATCGTGTAATTTTCCCTCCCTTGCTCAATCCCTTTCGTTCCCAGTGGATTCTCCTACGCACCACTCGACACTCCGCCGATAGAGCCCGAGGTATATATTTCCCCACACTTTTTTCCCCCACTCGCTCGTCAGATATAGGCTCACTTGACGGCAATGCCTCCTCGTACCATCGCGCGTACGCACTCGCTTGTTCTCTCATACGTTTATTACTGGCGGTATCGGGATCGGCGAAAGCGCAATCCACTTGAGCGTGTAGGTATCCCTGACGGTCGTCCAGCCGGGCTTTTAATTGCAATTCGCGCAATAGTATGTAGTATACGTAGTACAGTATTGAACCGAGTTGAAATCCATCGAGAGGATTCTTCACGCTGACCACTGTTATTCAACAGTAATATGACCGGGCTCTCACATCCTTTACTGAAATTCGTTACCGTTCGCTGTATTCAATATCGTGATTATTTGTTCTCGATGACCTCGCGCTGGGAGAAAAGATATAGTTATTTTTACTATACGGAATCGTTCCCTGAGGGAACGTCTAGGGTAAAAGTGGTGAATATGGCCCACCTCGATTAACACGTAAATTAATGATATATAGACCAGGCAATATTCTCCACTTTTACCCTATGCATATAGTTTCTGTTGAACGATATTTAATTGGTTAAACGATAATTACAGTTACGATTTGCGATTATTGTCCCAATGGTAAAATATAAACTTTCCCTCAGGGAATTATATTTTATAGTAGAAAGTGCCGATAAACGTATGTTTTAATTTACGATCGAACGTATCGAGCATCGTGCGAGATAGAGAGTTTTTCCACTCGCTCGTAAAGTATAGACGCACTTTACGGCAATGCCTTATTTTTATCTACTTTTATTTGTTAGATTTCTTTGACGATTTGCTAGTGATGCTTCATGTGGCGCAGCCTGGGACAGCTGCTGCTAGGGCTCAGAATTCTGAACTCGAATGTATTTATTGATTTGCGACAATTAGTTTTAAGAGAACTAATGAATTATATTTTGAATAACCAGAAGTAATAAACTTCTGGTTACTCAAAATATAATTTTACTTGGTCGACTAGCTTTATCAGCAATGAAACAATCACAGGCTGGGTAGTCGGAGGACCCAAGGAATTTGCAACATCACTCAAAATACAAAAGTATGTCAGGCAAAGACACATAAGTTTATATATTTTATATAGTACCTTTTTTTTATATAGTTGACTTGATCAAAGTCTACTATATATAGTAGACTTTTATTGAAGTGCACAAGCCAATGTAACGAGCTGACTGATCCTTATTCAGTTCGGACTATATTGAACAATTTTTCCTCTTATATTAAAAAAAATAACTAATGAACGGTAACACACAAGTGACCAATAACTTGTTTCTACTTATAACGACGAGATAACTTACTCTGAATAATAAATAATTGCGATACAAAAATGACGATTTACAATGACCAGAATTGCGATGTAGTTATTATCTTTTGACGATGCGGTATTTTCTCGACAGCGTTCGAGGAGTCAAAACGAGCGCCGACTTCTCACATCTTCGCGCGTACGCGCTCCCTTGTTCTCTCATACGTTCATTACCACCAGTAGCAGGATCGGCCAAAACGCAATCCACTCGAGCGTTTAGGTATCCTTGACGGTCGGCCAATGGCGCTTTTAATTGCAATTCGAGAAATAGTATGTAGTACGTATTGAACCGATTTCAAATCTATTAAGAGGATTCTTCACGCCAAGCATTCTTATTCAATAGTAATGTGACCGGGCTCTCATATCCTTTTACGGAAATCCGTTCCACCCTACCGTTCGCTATCTTCAATATCGTCGTTATTTGTTCTCGGCGACCAGACACACAGAGCGGAGAAACCTATGATTGAATTTACGAGCGAACATATCGAGCATCGTGCGAGATCGACAGTTTCTTTCATGCGCTCGTCAGATACAGGCACACTTGACGGCAATGCCTCCTCATATCTTCGCGCGTACACACTCGCTTGTTTTCTCATACGTTTATTACTGGCAGTAGCGGGATCGGCGAAAGGGCAATCCACTCGAGGTTGTAGGTATCCCTGACGGTAGGCCAGCCGGGCTTTTAATTGCAATTCCGAAATAGTATGTGGTAAGGTAAAGTACCCAATTTATGACACTTCTACGCAGCTCTCTCACTTTAAGCGTGTAAAATCATAGGGATAAACAAGGAGGACCAAGAGCCGCAGTTTCTGAGCCCCGAACACGCGTCCCCCATTGTCTGCATATCAAATGGTGGGGAGCTGACTATGCTAGAGGTATCCCTGTCACACATAGAAAAAAAAAAATTATTTGACGGCCATCGTGTATTTGGTTTAAGTAAAATATTTATTTAATTTAAGTAACTATTCACTTAATTTAAGTAACTATTGACTTAATTTAAATAAATAGTTATTTAAGTCAAAGAAATATTTTAGTTAAACCAAATAAACGGTGGCCGTCAAATAAATTATTTTTCTGGGTGCACAAACTGGGTCCGTGTCAGAAAGTGCGTCCTTTACCTTACGTACTACAGTACCCCTAGCAAGTTGATGGATCACAAACGGACCGAAAAACGGACACGTCCGTTGGGGAACAAAACGGACCGTAAAAAAGACAAAACGGACTGTAAATTTTTTATTGGCATTTTGTCTTTTTTCTGTTGCGGAAACAGAAAACGGACCGTACGTTTTTTTCGAAAAACTTCGCTTTGGTCCGCTTTCGGTTTCCGCAACCGAAAAA
This sequence comes from Ichneumoninae sp. B BG-2022a, assembly GCA_030522725.1. NCBI lineage: Eukaryota > Metazoa > Arthropoda > Insecta > Hymenoptera > Ichneumonidae > Ichneumoninae sp. B BG-2022a. The sequence continues at coordinate 5,434 of JAPYZD010001782.1, forward strand.
GGACCAATCCAAACGTACAGTCCGTTTTACCGTTTTTGTGGCCCGTTTCGTTCCCCAACGGACGTGTCCGTTTTTCGGTCCGATTTTTAGTTTTTTTTCCCTAAAAGCAGCCGTCCGTTAACCTGCTAGGGACTGAATCGAGTTGAAATCCATCAAGAGGATTCTTCACGCTGACCACCGCTATTCAACAGTAATATGACCGGGCTCTCATATCTATATATTGTTCTGAAATCAGTTACCAAAACAGCTACCGTTCGCTGTTATTCAATATCGTCGTTGTTTGTTCTCGGCGACCTGACACACAGCGCGAATAAACGTATGATTCAATTTACGGGCGAACGTCCGAGCATCGTGCGAGATCGACAGTCATCAGCGGGATTGAATTCATTCGATCTATTTGTCCTGTTAACTTGATCGGGCGCATCTTACAAGTGAAACGACGAGTTCGCAGAAACTCGACGCTGCAGTGAGCTGCAGTGAGTTCCAATAAGAAGAACCACCGTAAAGGTTGGCTGGGCCCTGCCCAATGGTTTATACAGGGGTATGACCAGTTTATACAATGATAATGTTTTTGTTGTTGCATTTCCATCGTATTATACCCTTTTTGGGCTGTTACGGAACCCCACCCCTATTCCTCCCTAACACTCCCTACCCGCACTCAGCTAAGCTATCTAACTTTCCAGTGCATCCGTAGACGACTTAGCTACACTTACCGCATTTGCCGGGGATACTGTGAAACTACGGAAAACCCGTGCCGGTACTCCTGGCACGGGCCCGGTGAGACTCCCATATTCTATTGATTCTCCGGTACTTTTGCACTTGGGTAAAGTGCAGAAACTCCAAAGTCTCAGAAGAAAGCGCCCCCTGCTCAATGGTCGATTCGCCAGCTAGCGCACTGCTAAGCGGTCACCCATCCCAGTAGTGACCACGAATCCAAATAGCCAACCATAACAGAGGCAAACTTGCCAGCAATATTGCAACAATCGTTTCAAGGACGAAGTTGCAACATATTGGTAGCAAAAATCCAACAACGTTTGCTATAAGCCGATTTCTTATTCTTACCAGCTGTGAAAGAGATCAAAATTCTGGATGGTCTATTTGTGATGAAGTATAATACACAAATGGACTAGCACTAACGATCCTTGGAATTGAATTTTTGTAAGAATCGATAGAGGCATTTAAATTTTACAAGAAATCGAATTTTTTGAAATTTAACGCAATATCACCATGATTCAAGTAAATTAATCTTCGTAGTGAAACGCAAAACACCAGTAAGTCTTGTTGTCAACTTGCAGACAATATGCTGGCAGGAACATAGGCGAATGCGGACGCACATGCCGCAATTTTTCCGGGTTGTTGGCAAAATTCTATGTGGTCCGCTTGATTTGGGGGACTACCGGAACCATGCGCCAACCGCGCGTCTACCGCTGTCGGTTCTTTGTAAAATTATAATTTATACAATATTATATAATCATAAAAAAAAAACAGAACAAAGGCATTCGACGTAATGAAAGGCACAACGGAGAATTTTGACGATATTTGTATTTCTCCATCGCTATGGAAACTCATTGTTCCCGATGGGCGAGCGTGAGTCGTCGTCCACAAAATTGACGATACACGGTCTGCGGTGCATATGGCGGTAAATCAGTGTAGATGACGAGATAGCGGCGTGGCGGTCGTGGGCAGTGGTCACCGACTGGCCAGCATGCCGGCAACGCGTCCAGATACACTCGAGTTTCTCTGCGATAACGCCAGACCCCGTGTATCCCATATACAGCCGTGCGGCAATACTATACAGTCCGAGCCGCAACAGGGTACACAGATTAGCTACGCGTATCCCACGGTTATACACATTCCACGCAATTGTGCGGCCTCCGATGATCCTCCGCAGTCCGTGAGCCCAACACACTCTATGGCCGATGTGTGGGAACCTCGAGATTGATATACAGCGTGTCGAGAGGAGGTGTACGAGCGCAGTCGGCGACATCAAAATTTGCGAACCGATCCCTCCGAAGGGTCACAGTCAGTATCACTCGCACATTTTTTTCCCCCCCAAACTGATATTATATTGAATTCCAGAGGTATCCGCGGTTTCGCCCTCGCTGCCGGGCCCTCGTTTAATAATACAAAGTTTTCGGAGGGGTATTACGTGTACGCCGTGTAAAGGATGTGGCGTATACATTCAGAGTATGTGTTGTGTTATATGTTGCAAGTATAATATACTCGAGCGTGGACCGGGCGGTCTGGAATTAATATCTGGCATATGTAACCCGCCAGTGGAGGGGGGAGGGGGTGCGGAGGATGTTAGGGGGCGCCTAGCTCAAGAGGATAACACTGTAAACTCTACGTTTCATAAACCTCTACTTCCCCCCCCCCCTCCCCAGCTCTCCCCTTCCCCAACCCTGGTATATCTCTCGGCGAATATGCATGAGAAGGTGTGGTCCCCGGCCTCGGCTTTTGCTCTCGGTGTACATGCCGCTGGAGCCAATGTCGACCAGAGGTGTCCAGCGTGCGGCCTATCCTCCCGAGATTTCGGAAACGTGAATCGGCGAATGGTCAGGTTTCGTGTGGCGGCGCGTCACCCGACGAGCGCGCTCGCGCATAAAGGAGGATTTGCAAAGCAAAACCGGTCGGGTTGTTCCGTACCCATTGTTACATAAAACTTGTCGCATATGTGTGTTCTCGAACTAAAATTACTCGCGTTAGCGCGGTGAGAAACTCGTCCGAAAAATTTAGACGATGCATACATCGTTTATTGTTGGGAAGTTCGTTCGATGAACTTTCTCCGAGTGACGCGCGAACTAACGAACGCCCCGAGGACTTTTTATTTCGTTGGATTATTCGGCGAGGCGATCTCTCTAGCCGGGACAATTCTGTGCTTTCTTTCTCACTTGGAGAGCCATTTCTTGACAGTAATCCCGCGCAGGGACAACTGCGGCGGACCCCTCGCCGTTTGTTTCAGTTAAGGACCAGTCAGCGAGTAGCGCTCCCCGCTCGGGCTTCGTAACGAATACGAAGCTACCGGAACGCTCCGCGCATTCTCAAAGAAAAGTCTCAGGGTCTCGGGGAGAATGAGAGACAGGGAAGGAAGTAAGAAATATTCGGTCGGAAAAATTCCACTACTTTCCGCCCCCCGACCCGCCGCACTCTTTCCATCTCACGGCGAACAAATGACCGGAGAGGTCAGAGATTATATTTCAAGATACCTACGAGCCTCGTAAATCTTACCCGGTGAATTTGGACAACACGAATTTACCGACCTCATTTACTTTTATCTCCAGTTCGCGTCTCGTTGAGAAAATGTGACTCGGTAATCATTGAGAACCGACCGAAAGGTCGTTGATCTGCAAAAAAAAACCATCAATCCATTTTGCGGACAGGAGAAAATCGAAGAAGTCTCCGGTGCAGTCGGCGAACGCAAAAGTGAGATTTCAAACGGGATTTTAATTTAAGGTTGGAGCGCTTTACACTAGTGAAATGTGTGGTACATTCTTAAAGTCGTTTATACAAACTTTTACGCATCTATTGATTGTACAGTAGAACGTCGATTAACCGAACGTCAATTATCAGAAACGTCATTCGATGATTTTGTTTATCCGAAAGTCAATCATCCGAACACAGATTCGGTTTATCGGAATTTTCCCTTATCCGAACGGCAGTCGGTTCCAATTAGTTCTAATAATCGATGTTCTACTGTAGTGGATAGTTATTTGTATTACGGCAGATGTCATTAACGTAGAAAAGCATGAATTGCAATGAATTTCCAAAAATATTAACCGTTTTGTGATAATTTTCAAACAGGTACATATTCGCTTAATTTTTTCAACGAGTAATCCGTAATTTTCGCTCGACTTTGATCTATTACGGCTCATTCTCTTTCACAAACAAGAGACAAACAAGAGGCTGCTATTTGTAAACGGAAAATATTATTAATTATCTAGATGGTGAATTCGTAAAGCATCTTTCAAAGAAGTGAATGAGCCGTAATACATCAAAATCAAGAAAAAATCGGAAATTATTCTTTAAAAAATCTGAATGAATATAGGGTAAATGAATGGACAGTTAAGCGGGCGAAAAAGCCAATGAATAGACTTTTTTTTTATGCACGTCCTCTTATGGAAAGTGTCCATTCATTGGCCCTGTCCATTCATTTGCTGGTTCACCCTATACTTTTTCGAAAATTAGCCCAAACCCGTTAATTTTTGCAAATACATTGCAATTAATGTTTTCTATATTAAGGACACCTGCTTTAATAAAATAACCATTCACTATAATCAACAGATGTGTAAAAGTTTGTATCAACGGCATTAAAAATATAGCACTCGTTTGACTAGTGTGGAGCGCTCCACCCGCCTTAAAATAATAGTATAGTTATTATGCTTCAAGTGAGGAAAGCCCGCAATTTTCGCCGAGCGTGCACTGAGAAAAAAATATTTCGATTAACAAAAATTTACGGCGACATACGTTCAAAGCTGTTATTTGGTTGGTACAACTATAGCATTGTTTTATTGAACGATTATTTGTTTCAGTTGATTCAAACCATGTTAATATAAAATAAACATTTTGTTGTACCAACCAAATAATGCCTTTGAACTTATGTCCCCGCGCCTTGTCTTAATCCAACCATTTCTCTTTCTCAGTGCGCAGTTTGCTGCCCGAGCGAAAGGTGGGCAAAAATCACACGGGGTGAAAATGCGCTCCCTCCCGTGTAGCATACGAAACTTCGTTCCGACTTCATTAAAATAACCACATTTCTTGTGTAGCAGAATCGTCATATTCGCTAATGACCATTACACCCCCGGGAGTAATAGGGCTTCCAGGGGGAACAATGAACCCCATTATTCCCTAGGGAGTGATTGAATCAGTACTGTGTATGCGCACAGGTTAATAATGATCGTTGGTCAATAATAGGTAATTTTCCGCCCGTGCGATTCGCAAGGAATGTGGTTACTTCAGCGACGTTGGAAAAAATAGTAAATTATGCTACAAGGGAGGGAAGTGCGCCATTTTCGCCGAGTGTGAAGTTTGCTGCCCGAGTGAAGCGAGGACAGAAATCACAGGGGGTGAAAATCCGCTTCCGCCCGTGTAGCATACGATACCTTTTTCCGACTTCGTTAAAACAAGCACGTTTCTTGCGCCGCAAAATCATCATATTCCTCAATGACCATTACTCCCCCGAGAGTAATGGGGCTTGCAGAGGGAGTAATGAACCCTATTATTCCCCGGGTAGAGATCAAACAGTACTGCGCATGCGCACAGGTTAATAATTATCATTAGGGTAAAAATGGTGAAAATGGCCCACCTCGATTAACACATAAATCAATGATATATGGACCGGTCCATATTCCTCACTTTTACCCTAATCATTAATAGGCTATTTACCGCCCGCATTGCACGCAACGAAAGCGGTTATGGTAGCGAAGTCGAGGAAAAATGTTATGTTGCTTTTTCTTTTTTGTATTTGTACTAGCGACATGTAAGGGATGTTGTACGCGTCTGTTGGATGCCACGGAACCGTTCGTCCGCCGGAGTCAAACTGCAGTCACACCCGATTCGTAATAGTCGGAGGTCGTACAGTTGTATCGGGAGGAGAGAAGGAGGTCGATGGCTCGTAGCTCCGAAGCGGGTAGTTCGCTCTCGACTTTAAAGTTTCTTCACGTGCGCCTCCGTGCTCTCGGAGCGGAGCGCAACCTGCTCCAGCTCGGTACTCGGTGTACTCGCCTCCTCGCTCTCGGGCGGGAACACGCTTCGCGATACGAAGAATCGCCATTAAAGGCGTAAATTGCGAGGGAGCACCGGCGCGAATCGAGTCGGCACTTTTGAAGTCTTGAGCACGCCCGCGTGCACATGTACAACCACCACCCAACCCCGGTACACAACGTCGTTCATAGCTCGAGTCTAGGCGGTGCACCGAGACTCGCCTTCGTGTAACTATGTGCCGGTGTGTACGGACCGAGTGAAAACTTTGAGATTCGATACTTCCACGGTCGCCAAGGGAGCATTTTTCGGAGCGAGATACCCGGAGCGTCGCTGCCGGTGCCGCAGCACGTGAGAAAACTAATCCAATTTCTCGGCGAAGAAATTGCATCCAAACAGCCGAATCGTACAATCAATGCAAACCAATATAGCCCGGTGTTCGATCAAAGGCCGGACGGACGAAGCGGATCTTTTCTACTCCGGTCATTATGTCCCCCATTTATACCAGAAATAAAAAAAAGAGGAGAAACTCGGATTTGCGCCAAGAGCCGTCGGCCGTCGAGTCGTTGACGGCTAATTCGATTCGACGGAATTAAGTCGTCGGACGTTCGACGCTCGGGACTTTTGGAGGAGCAACTTTTCCCTTAACCCTCCCGCCCTCTCCCTTCTATAGATCGAATGGAACACCTTTTTCTTCTTTTTCGCCTATTCCGAGCTTTCCCAAAGACAATGCGGCGTTGGAAGACCGAGGAGGAAAAGGAGTCTCGCGAAGTCTGCGGCAATCAATATCCAGTCTTCGTTGAAGCCGGGAATGTCTGGAGGGCGGCACGGGGAGGTCGGAGAAGGGATTCCGGGCAAGGATAGAAGGATCGATATGTTTTGTCGGCCTATTTTCTATTTCCCGTCCTGCTCCTTTCTCAGCATCGGCGTGCGGTGCGAGGCGCTCGAGAACATGTGTCGAAGCCGCCTTAAATCCAGGATTTGGCCATGAGGCGTGACTAACCCGTGAACCGTGTGTGACGAAGGTGGCGCGGATGCGCGGAGCATCGGATAACGGCGGCGTGTTTCCTCTCGCAGAATCCCGCTTCGCAAGTGCGCCTATCAACGTCGAGTGAAAAGCGTGAGAGAGATTGTGAGCGGCTGGTATGAGGATTCCGAGTCTCGAGGACGAGTCCGGGCGGTCGGCTGGCTCATCCTCCGGGCGGAAACGGTGTAAGGCGAGAGGCAATAGTGAGGGCAGGTCGAGAGAGGATGGCAAGGTCGAGAGTGGTTGATCGATCCGCCGGGGATGATCCCGAGACACCCCTTGGGTACGTGACGAGACGCGCCATAATCCTCAACAACAAGGTTGCGGCGTATGAAAAAAGAGGTGTCACGCGACTCTCGCCCCCGCGGCGCAACCACTTCGCGATCAATTATTTTAACTGGAAAGATCCATCAGGCCCATCGGATTTTCTTTATCGTGTCGCTGAGTATTTTAATCGCGCGATCCGGCGAGAAGCTAGATTCGAGCCCGACGAGCCCATGAATAAGGGATGCGAGTTTGGTGCACGAGGTAAAAACGTGAATTCAAATGCCAGGAATCCGGAGAACCTCGGAGAATGGGGGAGAAGCCGAAATACATATAGTTTCAAAGTCCCATTCGGTTCGTGTCGAGTGCCGGGGAGTGGGGAAGCTTTTTCTTTTATTGTCCCACGGATATGCGTCGTTCACCTTTAATCGAGTCTTTTGCCCCCTCAGGCAACGCCTCGTAGCTCGTAACTCGTCGCGCTCCAATGGGTCGCCAGAAATTGATCGGCAAGTGGTAATTTAACAGAGCCGGGGGACTTTTGTTCGCGTGGGATATTGCGTGGCGGAGTGTCATTATATATCGATCGTTCGAGTTAACGACGACAAGTATGAAGTAGCTTTTTGCATGTTCTCTGGTTAGCGTTGCCACGGCGGATGGCAATAATTTTCAAGGCTAAAACTGCCCATTGGGAATATGATGAATCGGTCAAATTCTCTGCCGGACGGCGGAAGAGGGATGATAAAAATAATCATCTCGGAAGGGCGTGAAGGTATGACAATGTACGAGGTACCTGCGACAACGTATTCCCGGGGGCTCGCGGGCAGGTGCCGGGGTGGGGATAGGCTTTCGGTATAACGGATCCGATGTCATGGCGGATGGCTCGGAGCTGTCACTAACCGACCGCCCGGTCATTTGTCAGGATCACCAATCCGTTTCGGCCTTCGCCCCATCGTCCGCGCTCCCAACCTCACCTAGGCGCCCCCGTGAGATCTTCCTTCCCGTTAGCTTCCTCCGCCACCCACGACTAATCCGACACACATACACCTCATACCGTATCACCGTATATAATATACCGAGGGCGAGCTGACTTCCACCCTACGCGACGGGACGCGGGCGCCTCACCGTGACCCCGAAATTCCGTTCTTGCGAGTATAACACGCACGACCGGGATGAACCGGACGAACGGGATCCTCGGGGAATGATTGACCGATGGGCTCTCGTTATGGGTTGCGCGTAGGCACTACGCGCTCCAACGACCAGAATTCTCGATGGCAATCAATCTGACGATTCAATTATAACTGTATCTCTCTCTTTGTGTTGAAAAAAAAATATATAAAAAATAACTGGAGGGATAAAAAAACGCGGACCAGTTTTATCGTTGTCGATCGGTGTGAAAGGTTTCGTTGTTATACAATTGCCGTTTTTTTTAACGCTCCAACGTACCGGGTTCTGCGGCAGGGGCCGAACCACTTGCTTGATTGTTACCTTAATTTAACGACACAGTAATAGTCGCTAGTCTGACTGTTCGTTTTATCGTCACTACGCTATTGTACTACTCGAATCTGAGAACGGTAACGATACTGGCTATACTGAGCTTCCGCGTCCAAACTAAATCAATGTTAAAAAGTATCTCCGCATATCGAAATTAAATAATGACATTCATACACCCAGAAAAAAATTTATTTGACGGCCACCGTTTATTTGAATTAAGTAAAATATTTATTTGATTTAAATCAATATTTTGTGAAATTAAGTAAATTGTTATGTAACTGAAATAAATATTTATTTAAATCAAATAAATATTTTACTCAATCCAAATAAACGGTGGCCGTCAAATAATTTTTTTTCCGGGTGTACATCGTTGCCCTGATTGCCACTTCATCTTCTCACTGACGAAGCAAATTTAAATTCCTTGTGTTTGTCCCATCGTCAGACCTCGTCGAATAGTTGAAAACATAGTTGGTGCCACAGAGTTCATTAGCTCTCCGAAAACTAATACTCGCCAACAGTCCAGATTGAATAGTCGAAAACAAATTATTTGGCACGACGAGCCCCGTCGACGGCGCCGCGTTGAATGAATGTTTTTACAACAAAAATCGGTCATGGAAGTTCAAGAGTAAAAAGTCTAAAAACGGAGACCCGCACGGAATATCCGTTAGCCCGCCTTAATCAAATTACTTTCGAGCCTCCGGACCTGCTAATGTTATATATTGCGAATTCAAATGACAGCCTGGCTCTCCACAGCGGAGAAGTTATTTACGTTTCCGGGCGGGGTTTCTAAGAGCACACACGGAATACGGAATATCCGATAAATATAAGGGAAAACGCAGTTTCTATGAGGCTCCCGTACCCCGAGCATTAGTGTCCCGGAAAACCATTACTGGATCGAGTGCAGAGTTCCCGTACTGCAACCCGAGGCGCCCCATTGACGGTACTCGATTGCGCGAGTTTTTAGCCGAATGCCACGTTTTACCTCACGAGGCCCGAACGGAATAACTTTGCACACTATCAATGGTGTATGGATTGTTAAAAGTACGGGGCGACTAGTCTCGGAAACCGACGCCCTAAAACTTCCATGCCCTAAAGATAGGTCATGAAAGTACAATCGCAAAAAGTAGCAAAAAGGAGTTTCGTGCGGAGAGTCCGTTAGTCCGCCTTAATCAAATTACTCTTGAGCCTTTGGACCTGCTCCTGCTAATGTTATATATTGCGAATTCAAATGTGGTGAGCCTGGCTCACCACAATTGAATGTTAAGGGAGAAGTTATTTTCGTTTCCGGACAGAGCTTCTAAGGACACACACGGAATGCGGAATGTTCGATAAATATAAGGGAAAACGCAGTTTCTATCAGGCGCCGGCACTCCAAGCATTAAGTAGTGTCCCGGAAAACCATTACTGAATCGAGTGCAGAGTTTTCATACTGGTACTCGATTGCGCGAGTATTAAGCCACGTTTTACCTCACTACGCCCCAACGGAGTAACTTTGCACACTATCAATGGTGTAGGGATAACAATCCATACACCATTGATAGTGTGCAAAGTTACTCTCCGTACGAAACGCCTTTTTGATACTTTTTGCGATTGAACTTCCATGACCTATCTTTAGGGTCGTCGGTTTCCTAGACTAGTCGCCCTGTAATTTTAACAAAAAGTACCGGGCGACTAGTCTAGGAAACCGACGACCCTAAAGATAGGTCATGGAAGTTCAATCGCAGAAAGTATCAAAAATGAGTTTAGTACGGAAAGTCCGTTAGTCCGCCTTAATCAAATTACTCTTGAGGTTTTGTACTCGCCACTGCTAATGTTATATATTACGAATTCAAATGACAGCCTGGCTCACCACAGCGGAAAAGTTTTTTTCGTTTCCGGGCAAGCTTCTAAGGACACACATGGAATGCGGAATGTCCGATAAGTATATGGACAAACGCAGTTTCTATCAGGCGCCGGCACTCTGAGCATTAAGTAATGTCCCGGAAAACCAATACTGAATCGAGTGCAGAGTTTCCGTACTAGTATCCGATTATGCGAGTTTTTAGCTGAATGCCACGTTTTACCTCACCAGGCCCGAACGGAGTAACTTTGCACACTATCAATGGTGTATGGATTGTTAAAAGTACACCGCGACTAGTCTAGGACACTGACGACCCTAAAGATAGGTCATGGAAGTTCAATCGCAAAAAGTATCAAAAAGGAGTTTCGTACGGAGAGTCCGTTAGTCCGCCTTAATCAAATTCCTCTTGAGCCTTTGGACCTGCTCCTGCTAATGTTATATATTGCGAATTCAAATGACAGCCTGGCTCACCACAGCGGAGAAGTTATTTTCGTTTCCGGGCAGAGCTTCTAAGGACACACACGGAATGCGGAATGTTCGATAAATATAAGGGAAAACGCAGTTTCTATCAGGCGCCGGCACTCCGAGCATTAGTGTCCCGGAAAACCATTACTGGTTCGACTGCAGAGTTTCCGTACTGCCAACCTAGGCTCCTCATCGAAACATCGAAGGTACACGAATGCGCGAGTTTTTAGCCGGATACCACGTTTTACCTCACCACGCCCAAACGGAGTGACTTTGCGCAACTATCAATGGAATATGGATTGTCAAATGTACGGGATGACTCGTCCAGGACACGGACGAACCGCTGGTGCATAAAACGCGAGCTTTACATTCCATTGTTTCTCGGTTTACATCGTACCGAGGTAGCGAAGTATGGAAGAGCTCTGGACCGGTACAGGAGATGCTGAAGCAGGCATTCAAATAAACCACCTAGCCACCCGTTTCCACTTTCCGCCATCCAGCCGCGTGGAAGAAACCCTCTTAGAATACTTCCGACGCGCAGTAAATTTCATCGAAAACCCCCCCTTCGTCCCGTCGCGCTGTCTTCTTCGCCCGCGCCTTTTTCTCTCATGTCCTCCTCTCCCGTTCCCTTTTTCTTCCCGTTGCTTCCCTCAGCTCATATCCACGTTCCTGTCGAGAGTATTCTTCTCCCCTTTTTTTTGTTCCTCTCCGTGCTCTTAATATTTTTTCAGTCGAGAAACGTCCGCCGCCGACTGGCTGAAGAAAACGGGGGGTGGCTTTTTTTCTACTCGGCCCGTCGGGGTTGCCTAACTACCCCTTGCGACCTACTATTTCTCCCGTCATCTGCCTGATGCGTTCCTCATTGTTCCGTCAAACCCGGCTTGCGTCTCTTTTCCCGTTCATTTTTCTTTGTTGCGTTGTACGTTGGATAAAGTACCGGCAAAAGAGAAAAGAGATCAAAAAAAAAAAAAATATGGTACGCCGGTACAATTACAATAATCGCGCGGTAGTTCGGCTCGTAAATTGTCTCGAGAAAAGTGCGAGCACCGATACCGGAGGCGAGCTACCGAGTGTCCGAGAGTGCAATATGCCCCCCCTCGCACTATTTTATTGTACCATTCGATAAAACGTTGGCCGAGCATTTTTACGTACAACGTGCGAGCACCGGCCGTGGCGCGATTCCATTTCAGCGGTACAGCGCAGGGCGACGAAACCCACCCCGCAGGGGGGGGGGGGTGGACGGAGACGCGGGTACTATCGTACGATATTGCCGATTCGTTTGGTGGATTATCGAATGAAAAGTATTAATCCTCGAGGTTGGCACGCCTGTCGTGTGTAACCGGCTGACCTACACGCTTTTGCACCAGCGCGCGACTATCACAGGTGTTCCCGATGGTTTCTCTCCGCCCTTATGCGAACCACCACCACCCCGCCTCTCCCGTGCGGCCCGAAACTTTTCTTCGCTTATTTTTCATTCCTGCAATTACCCGATAACGAATCCGTCGAATCACGATGCACGGATGCCGGAGAGCTTTCATTCTAATACCTTGCACACTTAAAAGTTTTTCGGCGGTGCGCTATACACCGTACATTGTCAAAGTACTGCAATGACCGAGAAACGGAGGGGGCGCGAGATTCGAAGAGAAAAGTCAGAGTTGCATTTTGCCGACAGAAATTCTCTCGGCGAATTTCCTCCGGTCTCACAGTAAAGTTTGGGCAGTTCACAAAGCCGGAGTGGATACGAGGAGGGGAAACGAGGCGGTGTTCGACTTTAGCCCGCTGCCTCGGTGTGTGCCCGGGACTGCATTGCCGCAACTCCCAAGCTCTGACGAACGGATGCAAATGCCACCGAAACTGGGGGAGTTGCAGTTAAGTACTCCGAGACCCATCTCGGCTCCCGGCTTCGAGGCCGCGCGCGGGCTTGCCAAGTTACGCGACGTCGTCCTGTCGACGGGAGAGAACCGGCGCTGAGGACGCCGGGAGCGAGAGGAGAACCGTCGCCACCGGGATTAGCGAGAACGTCGTGGTAACTGAGAGGATCGAAAGAGCGAATCGGTACCACAATGACAAAGTTGCCCGCTCGCCTGGAATGATTAATTCATGGTAACTATTGTCGAACAAACAATTGGCACGACATTACCAATCGTCACCGAATCCCAATGTTCTCGAACCTCCGCAGCGATGCTTGTGCACTGCGCGGTGCTACAATACGGTACAATGAGGGTTACGGAAGTGTTGGTAATTCGCAAATGAACATTTCTGAAAATTAATCAATGTATATGAAGTTTTATGCATATACAGTGTATTAAATTTCATTGACACGTATGTAAGAATACTGCGTTCTTGGTATATTAAAAACAATAATATTTGTATCATATTTGTAATAATTACATCATTTTCATATACGGATGTCTTAATTTTCAATGCCATCACCGCACTGAAAAAAAAATTCGCTTGCGGGCTGCCGAAGAAAAAAATGTTTGTTTCAATTCTACTTTCAATTCTTACAATTCCATATGATATTGAAACAACGA
>JAPYZD010001783.1:0-30617 GCA_030522725.1 Ichneumoninae sp. B BG-2022a
TTTTACATGGTGTTATATACATATACGCCCTTATAGCTTTCAAATTCCCAAAAGGCGTAACTTGGCGCATAAGCCCTATGGCCTTTAGTCACGCGATATATTCAATTGATTTAACTATAATCATAGTTACAACTATAATTTTTGGTTATTATCGTAACTGTAAAATATGGACGTTCTCTCTGGGAACTATTTACTATGTAAGCTTTTCTCAGTGTACACATATATATGTAAAAAAATGTTTTCGTAAGATTCACCGGAAGGATTATATTTTGAGTAAAACAATCTTTTTTCAATCATCATACATATGATTTATTTCATAGATAAATTGCTATCGGTAAAAAATCCTTCGCAGCCACCGTTAATTAACCGAGTATTTGCCGTGCTAATTAACTCGCGATGAAAATTCTCGACGCTGCTTTATTTCTGAATGCCAGTCTTCTCGCCCTGTTATTGGGGTTGACAACTCGCCGGCTTCATTTCTACCTCGCATTTGCTCCAAATCTCGTTTCCTCTTTCCTCGTTTTTACTGATTAGCCACTTTTTCTCGTCCCCCATTGCCACCCCCCGCCCCCTTCGTTCGCGTTCCACGGGTACCGCGTTTGCATTATTATTTTTACGCGGCGAAATACAACGGGGGACATCGCCACATGGGCACGCGAAGAGAGTCCGCGTTGTTGGTGAAATGCCACCTCGATCCGGACGCAATCAGGAAGGATCCGACGGCATCTGGCGGCGGAGGAAATTCAATTTCTATGACTGTAACGCTCTCAGCCCCGGCAATTTTTTTCTCTCTCTCTCTTTTCTCTTTCTCTCTCTCCCTACCCTCCCTCCCTTTTTCGCTCTCATCGCTGCTCGGCGCTAATTTCTTCTGTTATAACTCGATAAAAATCGACCGCGTTAAAAAAAAAAAGAAAATGGATGCTGGCCGGACTTTTGCCTCTCGCCAAGGCGCGTCCCGAAAAATGTCCCTCACTTCTCGACACCGCAATTTCTTTCGTTCGGACGGACGAAAGAGTTTCAAAGGACCTACAAGAAATTAATGATAAAAAACGTCGACTCACGTTATCCCTCGAGCCCGATTCGAGCGTCAGAGTGCGGCTGGGCGCGCATCCGTGCATTAGAAAAAAAATTTCCCTCGGTCGTTCAATTTTCCACCGAGGGTTGAAAGTGCTCTCTTTGTCTCTCCCTGTTGCCTCAGGGTAAACAGCAAAGCGGGCGCTAGTAATACACAGAGAGTAGCGAAGAGCGTTCTGTGAGTTACGAGAGGGCGCGGCGTTGTGCTCAAACAGCGGTAGATGAGAAAACTCTGTTGAAGATCGAGCGTGAGGAAGAAAGATCAGGAAACGTGAGAGTGGAGTTTGAAATGTGCGGCCTTTCCAGACCCTCGAGGCTTTCTTCCTTCTCTCATCCTGGCCTCGTGGAATAGAGAACGATGAAGCGAGTTGGCCGAGCAATCGAACTGACCGCGCTTTCCGCAATGTCTTAGAATTCTTCTTCTTCGTCGTCGTCGGCTTCTTCCTCTTCTTCTTCTTCTTCTTCTTCTTGGTGCGCTTCTTTCTCGATTCACAGTGGCACGGCGAGCGGCGAGAGTATCTCTTCGATATTCAAAGCGGAAGCCCATTGATACTCGATGAAAACCCGATTGAACTCGACTCCCCGTCTCTTGCTAGCGGCGGCCGATGTTGGACTTACCGACTATCTGATTCCTTGGCTATCGGCGTACCTATTCGAAGTATCCTCGCACTTCCTCCTTCCTTCAGTGTTCGTAGTCGAAGCGCGTCCATCCGCAAGCCTGGCTCCAAGGAGATTGGAATGGTTCGCGCTAACCAAATGAGAATATTTTTAAAAAATTGATTTAGGTATAAAAATATTTAAACCGAATTTTTTGGGAGGGAACAATTTTTCACCCACTTTGAGACAAAAGTTAGCAGTTTTATGTAAGAAAGAGCAGCTGAGACATTTTTGAAATTTATTTTTCTTTTTTATTTGAAGGGTAAATGTATTCGTGTCTACTTGTGTATTCAAAAATATTTTTCCTCCCTTCTCGGTCCCGTCTAATAAAAGTACATATAAATAAATAAATATAAGCGATACGTTTATTGTCCATTTAACAAATAAATTGCCATCGCCAAACTATCATCCATAGTCAACTACCGTAAGTGATTGTGGCGCGAAGCTTTTGTTCGTTGTTCATTGGAATCCACCGAAGGGAAGCGATGTTAGCCTATCGGTGTATCTATTCGAAGTATCCCCGCCGCACTTCCTCCTTCCTTCACTGTTCGTAGTCGAAGCGCGTCCATCCACAAGCGTCGCTTCGAGGAGATTGGAACGCTTCGCGCTAGCCGAATGAGAACATTTTTTCAAATTGATTTATGTATAAAAATATGTAAACCGAATTCTTTGGGAGGGAACAATTTTTCACCAACTTTCCGACAAAAATAAGTATTTTTATATAGGAAAGACCAGCTGAGAAAAAAAAGAAAACAAATTATTTTAACGGTTAATTCATTCGTGTCTACTGGTGTATTTAAAAATATCTTCCCTCCCTTCTCGATCCCGTCTAATAAAAATACATATAAATAAATAAATATAAACGATACACTTACTGTTCATTTGACAAATAAATTGACATCGGAAAACTATCATTCGTAGTCGATCATTTGCCAACTAGCATAAATGACATGATGCGAAGCTTTTTTTCGTTGTTCATCGGAACCCATCGAAATGAAGCGATGTTAGGCTATCGGTGTACCTATTCGAAGTATTCCCGCTGCACTTCCTCCTTCCTTCACTTCGTAGTTCGTAGTCGAAGCGCGTCCATCCGCAAGCCTCGCTCCAAGGAGATTGGAATGCTTCACGCTCGCCAAATGAGAACATTAAAAAAAATTGATTTGTGTATAAAAATATGTAAAACAATTTTTTTAAATTAGCAGTTTTATGGAAAGAGCAGCTGAGAAAAAAAAGAAAAAAATTATTTTAACGGTAAATTTATTCGCGTCTACTTGTGTATTTAAAAATATCTTCCCTCCCTTCTCAATCCCGTCTAATAAAAATACATACAAATAAGTAAATGTAAACGATACACTTGTTGTTCATTTGATAAATAAATTGACATCGTAAAACTATCATTCGTAGTCGATCATTTACCGACTAGCATAAACGACAGTGGTGCGAAGCTTTTTTTCGTTGTTCATCGGAACCCACCGAAGGGAAGCGATGTTAGGAAGTAGAGAGCCACTTTACTTGATACCTCGCAGTCTACTGTGCCGCTCCACTCCTGGCAAAGGGGAAATAGAGAAGAGCTATTACTATCGCTGGCAATTCCCGAGTGCCGCTACATCGTTGAACCCACCTCCCGATCCAACTTGTATTTTTCCTCTTCCTCCTGTACATCCAAGCCAAGTAACCGCGCCGCTATATACACATGCTCTCTCCGGCATATCGGCGCGCCCGCGACTACTTTATACCCAGGGATGCACCGTGTGCACCATCCGCAAAACTCGTAAAAATCCTCGTATAACGAATACGAAAAAATACGGTAGCCGATAAATCGAGCCCTTCGAGCTCCTCTCGTCTCTATATATCACACTCGGAGAACGGCCCGCACCGTTGCTGCCGCTGTTCCATGCATGCCGAAACGGACAGTTTCGTCCTGCTGACATTTTTTAAAAACCTCGTCCAAGTATTTGCATCCCTTTATTTTTTTCTCGTGCGAGCGCGGTATTCCGCAATAAAGCGTGTTACACGTACGTCAAAAAAAAAGAAAAAAAAAAAAAAAAACACCTCGTTCGCTCAGAGGCAAGAGAAGGCTTTCAAGCTTTTCTCTTTCCATATTTTTACCCCCTTTTTTCTCGAAACATTGCGGGGCATTAGAGTCGCAGACGGTGGACTAGGGTAGGTTGTAAAAATTGGGATGGAGGAAAAGCGAGCGCGCAGCTCTTCGCCTCGATCGTACCGGGGCGCCTTGCATACAGGGGCCCGCACGTCGTCCCCGGGAAAATCAATTTGTCCCAACGCGAACATCCTTTGAGACCACTTAGGAGAGAATTTCGTAGAGGCTCGTCGAGCCACGTCGACTCGAGCGGCTTTCCTGTCTCTGCGTGTTACACATGTACACGTGCGCATAGTCTCACTATCATCTCCCGCTCCACGCGCTTCTTTTTTTTACATCTTTTTTTAGCCTTAATGGCACCCCGGGCCGCTACCGCCGGGGGTTGGCGAGGGCCACCCTTCCCCCGTACTAATGTCTTTGTCGTGTTGACTGCCGCGACAAATCGCCCTTCTTGGAGCCACAGCATCGACCGAATTCGTACGTGCATCCCCTCCGGTACTGTAGAGGAACTTGCATCATCCTCCTGGCATATTCTTTGCAAAGGGGAGGGGAGAGTGGGGCAAATCGGACCTCGGTTCTCCGTTTGGGATGAGACTTTTTTGTTTCACGTCGCCCCAAAAATTCGCAAATGTAGTCCGTCTTGCCTCACTCCCCCCCTCCACTTCGAACATATATCGTGCAGACGGCAGGCAATATGTGCCAATTCGTCGACGCCCGAACTTTCATTAACCAGACGTTTTTACCCCGGGCGTGATCCAACCGGATTAAAAAAAAAAAAGAAAAATCCCTACATCCCTTCCTACCGCCGGGCGCCAGCGCACTCACGGACTCGGAGTAATTCCGGTAGGGGGAGATTGCGAGTGTCCGTTTTTACTTTACTTTTTGTAAAATTTTTGTCATAGTTCGATTTTTGTTCATTACCGGATCGTATCGCAAAAGAAGCTTGGCTAGTATCCAGGGCGTGTTTTTTTATCGGGGAGGAATCAAAATGATCATAGAGAAAGAAAAAACATTGCGTAGTCAGGGAGCAATCCGATTGGTTGCATAGATGCGAGATCGGTACGTGTGTACATACGACAGGTACACGCAGCCTTTATCTATCGGCGAATATCTATAGGTTGGAGTACCGGTCGCCCTCGCGTGAGACCACAATTTATTCGACTTACAACGTTCAATCTCGGCACACTATCGGCGTCGTGATGGCTATAGAAATCTTGCTCGGCGAAAATACGTATGAGAGAGGACGCCCCCTTCTCCCGGTCCCCGGTGGCTCGTGGCGTGCTCGATAGAGCAACGTGTAGATACTCTATATGGACGAGGAGTAAGAACGCGAATGAGATAGGGGTTAAGGAAAAATTGCCGTGGAACACGATTGGCTGGAGAAGAAAAGACTCGGGGAAACCAGGAAGAATAACCCCGCAAAAACACAAGGCACGTCGATCGATCGATTCCTCGCATATGGATACTTCAATGGAAATAGATTTGTTTCCCCGCTGGTCACGATGAAGGTTCAACCGCGTTCGAGGAAAGCTGTAGTTGTTCCTCGTAGAGACGAAGATCATTTTCCAATGGCCCGTGAATAATTACTCCCGTGATTAATGACGTCGAGACTCTACCGTGTCTCTTGATATTAATAACACTTATAACAACGATAATAATACATTTATTAATTTTTTTGCACGGAACAAGCCCTTTTACTAATTATGTATAGATTAAAATATGTGGTTTCGTTAATACAGTGTAGTCCAAAAATAATAGAAAAAAATAGATAATTATATTAATAATATTTATAATAATAATAATAATAATACGAGTAATGTATACAAGTTAAAATTGCATGAAATACGCTATTGTGTAGATCGTTTAATGGAATTGAAAAATTCGGATCTCGACATCTCCGGAAATTATAACATCGAAGGAGTTTCAAATCTAAGGACGTGCTCGACGGACGGGTATCCGGATAGAAAGACATCTTCCGACAGAATCTATCTACCGTCCAGCTTGCCAACCCGTGTCTTGCGATGTTTTCGTTTTTCAGCATACTTGGCTGTTGAGTGACTCCGATGGATGAAAAAAGAAAGAAAAAAATGAACTCTCTCGAGACTACTCTTGGATAATTGAGAGACTTTCGCGCGCAGATTTGACATAGATTTTCTTGGTCTTCATCTCGATTTTATTCGCTCTCGCGCTTTCGCCCCCTATCCATCGCGAGGACCTCCGAACGCGAAAAAAATATACCGACGCTCCGCTTCGGTATCAGCTACTTCGCTCGCATTCTCGGTGAACGGGAAGTCCAGGAATAAAGACTTTTCTCTCGACTTCCGACATCATTCACCGGCACAGCTTTATTAACTCAGGTCAAATTAATACGCTTGTACCTTCGGTTTATAATTATTCTCTCTCTATAAAAAGAAGCCTGACTGAAAATCCGTGGATAGAGAGATCGGTGCTGATATTAAATTTGTTCCGAGGCACTTTCCATTTATGTATCTGAATATTTCTTTTTATTAGCGAACGACCTGCTTTCAACTATTCGGGACCATCGCGCAGCTTACCGGGTAAAAAATTGGTGGAATAAAGTGCGCTGCGATTCCTCTCTTCCGACAGACCCCTGTCAATATACGTCCGACGTTATTAATCCCGGCGGTGAATTAATTTACCGCTTTAATTCTCATCGAGATTTCATACCGAGTGCCCTCGAGAGATATTTAAACAAAAATTAAATTTCACTCGACATTTGCGAGCTGACGTGAACGTGAATTTAATCGATCAAGCCGCAGTCTCCCCGAGGCCCTCGAAACAGCATCAAATTTGGCGATTCCTTTTTTTCGTTTTCCTTTTAAATCAACTTTTCGTTACCAATATTTTTTCTCAATTATTTATCTTTGGGGCGTATATTGATGAGCATATTTTGTGAGCATCAGATAAAAGTATTTAAAAATGGCTGTATTAATAATTTATATTTATATTTATATATTTAAAAAAATATATATTGACCGATCTGGAGACTAAGAAATCCACGAATTCGATAAAAAACAACACCGACGATGTCCGGCTGTTGGGAATCGCGAAACAATTTTTTGTTTAATATAATTTTAATTGATACGTCTCGTGAAACTTTTAAAATTCGAAGAAAGATGTTGCGAAATAATGTGTAGCTGGGCGGTCACCCATCCGAGTACCGACTGTGCGCGGTATTGCTTGACTTTGGTGAAGCCGGTGCGTAGGTAAGCGGTCACCCATCCGTGTACTGACCACGAGCGGTCGATCTCAGCATTCGCCGAACAGTTATGATTATATATTATATTAGAATATAAATTATTATATGTAATATATTATAATATAAATTATATATTATAAGAGTATCGTTGAAATTTTGATCTGATCCTTCGTTTCCAAGATATAATCGAAATCGAGATGCGGAAAATTTCGTGTTAACTCACCTCACACCCGTATTTCAGGTTCGCCTCATCATATTTCGGGAGCCGCTGGACGATTATGATCGTAATTAGGCACATTGGAAAGCTTGGGTCCGAATTATATGGTAAAAGTGTCCTTGAAATTTCGATGCGATGCTTCGTTGCCGAGATCGAGACGACCGAAAATAATCGCGTTAACTCACGCACAATCGAACAATTTTTGATCGATCGCTGATCACGATCATCATATCTCAGGATCAACCGAACGGTTTTGATCGTAACTAGGCGCATTGGAAAGCTTGGGTAGGAATTTTATATTAAAAATGTTATGACCATTCCGATCCGATGCTTTGTTTCCGAGATAATTGAGGGCAAAGAATTACTTCCGGTATATTGGAGTATAACTACTTGTTAGCGTCTTGATGATATCGCTCATCGCTCAAATTTTGCGCTTATCGCTTAAATTTTTTATAGTACTTGACGTCGAGACGCTGCGGCGTCTCTTGATTGGAGTATAACTACTTGTTAGCGTCTTGATGATATCGCTCATCGCTCAAATTTTGCGCTTATCGTTTAAATTTTTTTAAGTACTTGGCGTCGAGACTCTACCGCGTCTCTTGATAACTCCTTCTAGGGTTAACTCCGCGCGAGCTTTCGCTCTTCACCTGCTCAAGGATGTTATGTTTTGTTTTTATTTTATCCGAGTTGACATTCCCTAAGTGAATCGAGCGCTCGATTAAATATCCTATCGAAGCATGTCCGTGAATCAGGTCGATGCCTTCATCTGGTTCCAATAACCTTTTCCTCCCTGAATTTCTCCGCGCTATTTCGTCGTAAAGCCTGATCGAATATCCGAGGTCTATTGGGATCGTCGAGTTTTATCGTCGCTGATAATTCGAAAAGGGCTTCGGAAAGGTCGTCGTCCGTGAGCTCGAGAGAGAACTGGAGAAGTAGAGTGTGTTCCAGAGGAATAGAAACGACGAAGCGGAAGGCACTGCGAGAATTCCAGTAAAATCGTCGCGTACATCGTCGCCAACTTCCCAGTCGTCTCGGCTAAATTTCGTGCAGTCTCCTTGTACCGCACTTTCTCCACCGAGCGAGACTGGACTGCCAGAAATGATGGAGCACGAATCGCGATACTCGTAAAAAAACCGTATATAAACCATAATGGAAAAAAATATAAACGAAAGCCCGGCAAGATGAAAGTTATAAAAAAAGCGGCGATGGTATACGACTGTCAGGGAAAAAGTTGGAGGAGAAATATTGTGCCGCGAAGCTGGAATGATTCGTCGGTGAGCTGGCTCGGACTCCATGAACTGCGAACGAAACAGTGCAACTCTCTCCATATTTTTTTAATGTATATATATATATATATATATTTTTTTTTTGTACAACAGTGCACTATATTTTATGCGCCTGATATCTCACGTCCACTGAGTAATATACTGATGAAAGCCCAGCCATCGACCCTTCGGTATCGTGTATCTATACGCACAGTATAACCACTATGGGAAGTTAAAAATAATTGAAAATAAATAACGTACAGGCATGTATAAAAATGCACATACATGTATACACACAGAAATATTGAATTTCTAACAGTCGAACCAGTGGTCCTCGGAGCAAGCGAAAAACCAAACTCGCGTTCGTTCATTGATCGATTATCGGTATGGCGTATTGGAGAGCTTACGGTAGAGTGAAGAAGCTCGCCAGAAAAAAAAAAAAAAAGAAATAGAGAAAAAACAGAGGAGTGGTTTTGCGAGTTGAGGTTGACCGGAAATACTGAAACCATTTGGATTAGTTGAACCAAAAATAATGAATAAAAAAATAATCCGAGCGTATTCACTCAGCGATGTTACGCTCTGTAACGCGGGGAGATTCTCCGGGAGTAGCCAAACCGGGCAAATTCGGTGCGACCGATGCAAAATCCGGGCTCCCGACCATTTCAACGGGAGCACACAGAAACAGCCCGCGGAGATTTGGTAAAAAGCTATGTCCGCTCTCTCTCTCTCCTCTCGCCGACGCGCCGCTCGGCGAAACTCATGAATTATTCCCGGACCGCGCGTTAATTAATTCTCACGGTTCGCACGCACAGAGAGTGTAGAGAGAGACAGGGAGAGGGAGAGAGGGAGAGCGAGAGACAGAGCGGGTTACAGCGGCATGCGAGAGCGATTCGCTCGCGAGTACAGCAGAGTCGCAATATGCCCGGAACCTCACCCGCTGACTGGCTGCACCGATTTATGCCCCTGCGAATTTGTACTTAGCGACCGGTGGAATTTCACCCGTTTCGAGCCAATGGCCGCGTCATTGCCTGAAACTCTCGAAACTACGTACCACCGCGAGAGAGAGACTGAGAGAGGAGAAGAGAGAGAGACATTCGAAAAATGTGGGCAATTAATAAATCGCAGACGATTCTCACCCACTGTCAATTATCCGCTGCTGAAATGCTAGTTCGATCAAACACAAACGTATATAAATTTATCCACGTGCTCATTGGATATTCTACACCGTACGACGGAAGAATGAACTGATTAAATAATTATAATTGTCAGTGAACACGATAAATTCCCGATCGAATATTCATGAAGACCGGGGCTTTTCATCGACGGCTTTGCACGAACTTTATATTGGCAAGGGCGCCTGAGAGGGAGGGAATGTACGGTATCGGTATCAATGAGTTTCGTCGATCCGTGAATTTTTCATCACGCGCGTGCACTGATAAATTCAATCATGCAAAATCCACAATGTAGATTTCATCGAATAAGGGTAGGAACGGAAAAAAATGAAAAAAAAAGAACAAACTTTGCGAATGGAAAATAAACAGATAGGGTATATGTATTTCTGTTAGCGATCAAATATAACGGCGATGCAGTGAGTACAGCTCGGTCGGAGAGTGATATCCCCATTGTGATGTTATTGGGCGTTAGTCTTCGTTATTGGCCAAACTCATCGATTTTATACCGGGGTTCTGTGCTTCGAATGTGATCGGCTCATCGGGTTTTCACCTATCGAATTCCACCTCGTTTTAAATTTGTGGCATTGCGTACAGTGCGTTGATAAAGTCAATAATTGTGCTTGCCACACATACATACGGACAGGCGCACCGAGCGGTTCTATATGGATAGGGAAAAAGCCCGCGAGTGAATTGAACGAATGGTAAATGTGATTGTTCGCCAGAGAAGGGAAGTCGGCGGTCCCGGTGACAGAATGGGAGGGGGATATATGCAAGGGATGTTTTTGCTCACGCATCAACAGCAGCTCTCTGCGGCAGGGGGCTTGATTTTCATGCCAGCCTGGACCGCTCGAATTCCAGAAAACATTGCAGTCTCCGTACCGCTCGAAGCCCAATTCGTTCGTTGCATACCCGCGAGTCACTATTTCCTCTATCGTTCATGCGACTTCCATTCCCCTCCTCCCCCCCCGTTCGTTCCCCTTTCTATTTCGCTTCATTTGCGATCGCCGGGATTCACTCTGGGAACTCTGCAGCGAACCCGCTTCCAGCTCTACCATCCGGAGCGTGGAATATATCCACGAACGGCATATACGCACGACAATTGTACTCATCAACTGCACTCTCGAATTTTGCCTATACTCGCTGTTATAGACGTTACCTATCAGTCTGTTCACCGCGAATTGGGCTCGGTTGTGTATATGTCGATATTAGGGGGGGGGGAGGGGGCAATATGGAACTTTGTCCATTTGGTATGAGACTTTTTTTTGTGTCCCGCGAAAGATAGGCAAGAAATAATTCGTTTTTGTATCGGGTTCCGTTTTGCCCGACTCTCGACTTTCATTCGCTTTTTCTGTCGGTTGGTAGCTTTTTTTAATTTCGCATAGTCTCCGTGCACGCGCTTCGATATCGAACCGGGCTTCGAGGTTTTTTACACTTTTTTTTGGTCTGTTATCAACGAGCAATATGTCGGAAGATCAAATTCGGCAAATTGAGAAAAAAAAATCGACAGTTTTCACGGAATTTTGTTGTACTCGAGAACG
This sequence comes from Ichneumoninae sp. B BG-2022a, assembly GCA_030522725.1. Lineage (NCBI taxonomy): Eukaryota > Metazoa > Arthropoda > Insecta > Hymenoptera > Ichneumonidae > Ichneumoninae sp. B BG-2022a. Next base: position 11,245 of record JAPYZD010001783.1, read on the forward strand.
AAACCATTTTGAGCCGGTCTCTCCTAAAAACGGTGGAAGCTTTGTCCGATAAATGAGATATCTGGATCGAGTGTGAATCGTCTCGAGTTCAGTGGAAGGGGTAGGGGGGGGGGGGGTTTGGTGGAAAACTCGTCAAGATTTAATTCTTTGTTAATCGAGTCACGTAGCGAAGCGAGAACAGCGATATATTACCGGGTTTTCTCTCGTGGGTTAAGAGAGGGAACAGTTTCCCTCGGATCGTTTTCTCGGAGTAACTACGTGCCGATCCAATTTCCGAAATCGCTGTTCCAGCCTCGCCCAACTAGAATCCCATACCTCGGACGATTTATTAATGAACGTGGTACGATTCACGTAGTATTAACACCACACGGAGTTTCTATAGGTGTATAGGGGAAATTGGTCGGATGCCGATGCGGCGGATTTTAAAGAATTCAGCAGTGAGGCCAAAATGATTGACTTGTCTAGTTACGCACGTCGAAACAAAACGCTGCAGTCTGATTTCATCGTCTGATTGACGAAATCGTTGTCGAAGAAAAACCGTCTCAATCGCCGCGGCCGTCGCGCGACGTCCTGTCACTCTAATCGATTAATTAACGCGCGAATTGAAAGCCTCGCTCAGGGAGTCTCCATGGCGTTTGCGGCAATGGCAAAAGCTCCCAAGTTTCCGTCGGAGTTGTACAGCGCGTCCGGTGCCCGAGGAAACTTTTGCCAATTTGGCTAATTGCCAGACGGATGGCAAAACGAACGAACAAATTCTCTCCTGTGCTCGGGGTCCTTCAATTCTAATGTCGGAACGAAGCTGGCCCCACGGCAAAGACGCGGGAATGTAGTGAAACGTTGCGGGTTTGGTCCATTAGAGTCCGCTATTTTCACGAGGAAAGATTGTTTCTTCGCTCTATGGAAACGTTCAACATGCGTGTCCGCAGTAAACGTGTGCAATCAAAACGTACTGGAGGAAGAAAAGAAGTGCGCCAGGAAGTTATCCGCGAATTTGATATACGGCAGCGGCGTTGTGGAAAATACGACGAGGAAGGATAAGGATGTGTATGGAAAGGAGGAGGGGATCGACGAGACGGAATTTTTGTTTGCAGTGTCCATAGACACTGCAAAGAAATGGAGAATAACCGAGCTTGAGAAAGTGATAGGGGGGATAAAGTACAGGATTGAATTGCCGGGGGATCTCTGACGGCTTCGGAAAATAGCTCAATCGCAATTACGTTTAATTACGTCGACTGATCGGACGGGGGGAGACGAGTCCGATGTCTCGATTCTCTCGGTGCGGTTTGCCGCCCGATTCCCTTTGATAATTATACATTGCATCACCGTTGCGATTCCGCTCGGTTGACTTACAGCGACGAGAATACGATTGAATATTATCATAGCGTTAAACTGTATCGTTTAGGGCTATCGTTCACACTATCGAGGAGGGTCTCCATTAATTTTTGGCAAAAACGAAAAGTATTTTAAGTATTTATGAGTATTTGGAGTATTAAAAGATTTCTTTTCTGTACTTTTTGCTTCTTCATAGAGGAATTTTATTTTGGTGAAAAAAATGCGAGAATTTAATAAAAACGTGTTCAGAATGTTCGACAACATCCGGATGCATGTGTGCATGTATGTAAATTTAAACCGCCATAATTCGAGAATGCCTGGCGATCCAGGCATTCTCGAATTATAGTGGAAATTTCAGCTTGATGGATATCAAGCTGAAATTTAATACACAGCAAGTGTACTTAATAATCAATGTTTCTTGAAAATTTCATCAAATTTTAATTGTTTTTTCTGTACACCATTTTCCATTGTACACATTTCTTCAAAAATGTCTGCGCAGTGTACCCCTTTCAATTTTTTAGCTGTTGGGGCAAAAAATTGTATACAGTTGGAATATGATTGTCCGTGATCTTTATTATTATTTCAGGAGAATCGATTAAACCGTTTAAATGTTATTATTTTGAATTTGATGCAAAATTAGTTATTTATTTTAGAGACTATTTCCTGTATTAAGTATTCATCTAATGATAAAATAAGGGGTAGATTCATAATCAGCGTGAAAAGATAAATTATATATAGTCCTTCAGCGACGACTAACGAACAAATTTTTATTTAGGAACTTTTCTAGCTAATGTTGCGTATTTTCATATAGCGATTTCTTTGCTTCCCGATGGCATTGCGGAAAAACCCATGTGCCTATCGTATTATACGGCAAGAAATACACAAATATCAATATACAAGTATCATTTAAATTTCTTGAGTACGAATCGAACGAGCGAAGAAAAATTTAGGACCGCATAATACCATGTAGTTTTTCGCGTCAAGCTTAGATCTGACAAAGTGAACTGCGACATTGGTGTATTTTTCGCGCTGAGCCTGAATCGGCCAGCCGTTTTGCATAAAAGTCAAACACGACGTTGACGTTGAAAAAAAGTTACAAATCGAAATTTACAAATCGCTTCCTCATGATAGTTGAACATTTTTATTTTGATATCGCATCCTCATAATGTTCCTAGATTCGCGAAGCTTCCTCTATGGGGAAGCCGAAAATACCAAAAATGCTTTCTCATAGAGAAATTGCGAATAATGGAACATTACGAGAAAGCGATATCAAAATATCAATTGTCAACGTTTTTTACTCGGTAATTAAAAATGTGGTCGATAAATCTCTCGCGATTGTTTGTTGGTAAATGTGTTCCGATCATGTGGAAAAATCGCCGTATACGGATATCAAGCATTGTAGGATTTCCATTTTTTCGAAATTCGACAGTATTTTCAATAATAAATATTGACAAAAATGGAACTCCGGCTATATTTTATACTCCGATCGGAGCATTGTTTACACTATTGGAACACCACTACGAACAATCAATCGTGGAGGATTATTTATCTTCATTTGATTACCAGGAATAAAATTAATGATTTCTTTTTGCCTAAAATCGATCCGATGTAAATGCGACAAGTGAGGATTACGCAATTGGATATCGGTATAATATTAGCTGAAATTCGAGTTACCATGTGTTCACTGCTTCGTCTGCAATACCTAGTTGATCGGAAAAGGTTGATGTCCTTCCACCATTTCCCGACCGGCCAATATGTAAAATAGTCAATTTTTCACGATAGAGAGACAAGTAAATGGGGATCGGTGCATGAATGTTTGACAGGCATGCGACAAGCGTGTGAGCCACTGGCACTCTTGCAGCCAATATACCATCGACAGGTGGAGCCGGTGTAAGGCTGAGTAGAGATGCGCAGGAATCGCCTCTGAATTATGCAAAAACATTGATTCGTGCCGTGAAACATGCAGCGGCGTCACGTCGATGGCTGATGCCTTCGTCCTGGCTTGACGGTTGCCGCAGTTCTTATTGAGTTTGGACTAATAATAACTGTCGCAAACATAATTACGTTTGCAATCTAGAGAGGTATAAATAATGAATACATTTCTATATATCTCTGAGGAACATTATTAATTTTAATTGGCAAATGTTATTAAGTACTGGAGATCTGATATTTTTGGTATTTGCGGATATACCGTTTAACTCGAGGCTAAATGTTCCATCTGTACCATATTTACCTCGCAAAAATGCATGAAAATATGCGGTAAGATGAATTTGAACAAACTTACATTTCTCTCCACAAAAATTGCCTTTTATCACATACTGTTGGCATTTTCTAACGCCCTGTAACGGCTGAAAGGAAAAGTTCAAATACTTTGCCAAGTACGCTATCTTGTGTATTTTTTCCTGCGAACACGATAAATACCTCGGTTTTCTCGAGATTCCATCAGGGAGCAGGCAGATCGCCGTTTAAAAACAGAAAAAATGTATAACTTTTGCAAAATGGGTAATCAAAACATTTTCGTCATTTTAATGATATTCCCGTTTAATTTTTCCCCGCTGATCACGAACCAGCCACTCATTTAACTTCTATCTTAATATGTGATACCGAAAACCGCACTACGAGTGGAAAAATATAATTTTCCTAACGCATGCATTGAATACGCACGGCGTGTGTATAAAGTTCGCTTTACCTCACTTGTATTGCAAATTACCGTTTTATCGTCCTCAAACATTTTCAAGTTCCCTAGGCACGGTGGCGGTAAAATGCCGCTCGCTCGTTGACGTCAAATGAATTTGATAAAAACTATTATCTTGAGTATCACTCGATGTTGTAGTTATTTTGATAAATTCCGTTTCGGCGTCGAGGATTGGTTAATTTTACGCGTAGCCGCGTCATATCGATAGTCACGGAATTTAATACAATTTGCGGATGGCGTTCGATGCCGTTGAATAAACGATGCACCTGAGCCCCGGGAATGGACATAGTTACACTACACTCGAGAGCTATTGAGGTGCCAAATATTGGAATACCACAAACGTCAGAGTTCACGCGACTGTTTGTACAATTATAACATTGCACATAATGTGATTACACTTTGTTTACTTAAAAATTAACGTAACTTCAATACTACCCGAATATTCCATATAGTCGTCATAAATGTATTTGATACAATTAATTGCTCTCTCGCTCTACTAATTCCCCGTTAGTTGTTATCATTGGTGGTTATATTAATTAATGTTTCAAACCGAAATTTTGAGAATCCTCGAACGAGGAGAATCTCTATCAGTTTATCTATGACCACTCGTTCTCTTCAATGTTATACGACACAATTCCTATTATTCGGTGACCTCGCCGCGCAATTACCCACGGTTTGAAATTCTATTTAATTTTGCAAGCTTAATCCAATCACCAGGCCTCGCAGGCAGGTAGAAGAGCGCACGGATTGACGAGGGAGCCGCAAAAGCCCCCGCCGTTCTAAACTGAACGATACGCATAACGAGTTTTACTCTCGTTAGCTTGATTATCGGTTCATTTCGCTTTCCTCTCGATTCGATAACGCACCATACGCATTTGACCGTAGATATCGGGCTGTATTTGATTATCATCGACATCCCCCAGAAATACTTCAAGGTTTATTTCTATTTTTTTAATTTAACGACCGCACGAACTTTTATGAGTCGGGGGGGGTGAGGTAGCTTGGAGGGTTTCACCCGGCTGCAATGCCCGTTTCCTCGATGTTCACCCTCGACAAAGCTCGGAATTGTTTTTTAAATCAGGAGCCCCGCCGATCGAATCGATCTTGGCCGGTTGTTTCAGTGCCGAGGGGTGACTGCGAGAAAACTCTTTGCCCGGGCGTATTGAACTTTCCAAATATCTATTGGGTATCGGGGAGGCCGAGGCAAAACGGACCAGCTAAAAAACGAACGCCGCTCGGAGCCGCCGATTCACTATCGAAAAATTAATTTTGTGATAATTAGGGTAAGAGTGGGGAATATGGCCCCGTCTATATATCATTGATTTACGTGTTAATCGAGGTGGGCCGTATTCATCACTTTTACCCGGAGCAGCTGAGGAAAACTACATTTAGGAGAGGCTGGCGCAAAGCGGCCTAGCTAAAAAAATACGAAGACGACTCGAGGTTGTAGATTCACTGATCTCTAACAAAAAATTAAAATCTTGACAATTATCCAATTATTATTATTATTATTATTATTAAAATCGTATTGCACCCAGCCACACCGTCACTATGAGAAATAACATTTTTAGATTCGTCCCGTTTTGCCAGGCACCACTCTGGTGTTCCAATAATTTATTCGGCAAATGTTTTGGCACCCCATTTTACTCCGGCCTCCGTAAAGCGTAAACGATGAAACGTTTGCAATGAGCTGATTCGAACTTTTTAACTTACCGTTCCACAGATTTTCCGGCCGAGTGCAGCGACTAATCCCCGACTGCGTAATCGACTTTGATGTAATTAGTCGAATAATCAATTTCTCTATATTATACGTTCAATTCCGTCCGGTCTCAGTCTCCTTGATTCCATCGGCGATCGGCCGTATTCGGAGACTCGTCTACCGCCCGCAATTTCTCTCGTTCATCGATAAAACATGAGCTAACATTATTCCACCGGCGCATGAATAGCATAGCGAGAGGCGGCTGCTCGCTTAAGCAATGGTTAAAGACACCTCTTGCGTAATATGGATATAAGCGTAATTCCATCCATAATTTCGCGATTGAATCACAATATCTCGGCAATCATCGACGCGGATAACGTTACCGCTATCTCGCGGCCACTCCACACCCGTTATTACGACCCATGAATCATGGATCTCTGAAAGTTTGAAAAACGAAGAAAAAAGAAAAATGAAATGAGGATAAAGCACGAAGAATTACCGGATACATAATTTCCCTCCCAAAGTGTGACCCGCTGAGCTCGACAACTACCGATTTATATATCTGGAATTGTCGTCGATGAAAACAACCACACGCTGGGTATTAGATAATAGCCGCACCCAGAAAAATAATTTATTTGACGGCCACCGTTTATTTAAATCAAATAAATATTTTACTTAAATCAAACAAAAGGTGGCCGTGAAATAAATTATTTTTCTGGGTGCGTTCAACAGTTTCCGGTACGCATACCGGTTATTTATAAATCGCTCAGTTATTCATTCTTCGATAATCAGTCTCCAATACGCTACTAATGGTAAGTACTGACTCTTCCGAGAATAGATCGAACATTCAAGCATACCGAATAATTCATCATTTTTAGCTTCCGACCTCGATGCACATTCCCGGCATGCCTTTTTGTGTTAGCGACGAGAGTGTTCCGATCACGTGCACCTGTCGAGATTTGGCCTACGTCGTTGTGGTTATAACGTTTAGAGTGTGAGGGATAATTCCCGCAACGCCTTTGCTATTGTTTAACGTTTCGCGGTTTGGCCTCGGTCAGTTGGGGCTCGCCCATGCGTGCGGAGGAATTTATACCCTCAAAGCACACACAGCACGAGCCGTTTGCTGCTACGCTGTCAGGGAGCAACAGTGCGAGAGGATATGCGTGACGGTCCGAGGCCAAGCATTGTTCGCCACCCGTATTACTGAAATTCTATGTTCAACCGGAAGCATCGACGCTTGGGTAATCGGTTCTCGGAGCTTTCGAGTTGTTTACAACAAAACAAGAATCTCTTTGGGCTTCGCGAAATGAAGCAGGGGCCGTTACCGCACCGGGTGTGCGTGTTGATCTTCATTTTCACGTTGGATAACGGAAACTCCGACGGTATTTTACTAGTGCCGCTTTGTATATCTACCTATATTTAGAATAGCGGAAACCGAAGCCGTTGGATATTATGCTCTGCGTGTAAAAAAAAATCTGATCTATGGTAGACTCGTGGCAGATCTCGTGGTATTATATGTGTCGATAGTGGATAATAGATCGATAGGTAGATTTCGACAATAACTGTTAAGTCTGATACTTGACTTATTAAGCCCGTATATCTGTCATAGATATACTATCGGACTATCGGACTGTTAGACGATCGCAACTGTTGGACGATCGGAACTGTTGGTCGATCGGAACTGTTGGACGATCGGAACTGTTGGACGATCGGAACTGTTGGACGATCGGAACTGTTGGACGATCGGAACTGTTGGACGATCGGAACTGTTTCGGAACTGTTGGACGATCGGAACTGTTGGACGATCGGAACTGTTGGACGATCGGAACTGTGGGGCGATCGGAACTGTTGGGCGATCGGAACTGTTGAGCGATCGGAACTGTCGGGCGATCGGACTGTCAGACCATCGGACTATTAGATGACCAGACTGTCAGATTGTCAGGATCTCACTTCCCGTCGGGCTGATTTATTTAACTTATAATAAGGTATCATTATCCATACCCGTTCGATAGTTTATTAAACTTCTTCGAATTCCTGTTCTGTATTAATTAGTGGGTTGTGAACACACAGAGTTAGCGCAAGGAGCCGCGTATTAATTTAACTCCGCAAAATGCCAGTGAGAGAGAGAGAGGGTAGAAGAGGTCGACCCGGGGTAGAAATTTAATTGGCGCAGCACCAAGCGAGCTTAGAATTGTTTCTCCTGCCGCAATTATATTGATTGAGATAACTTTCCTACAGGGGGGAATGGGCGAAAAAGCTAAACTAGCGACGACCACTCGACCTTCCCTCGTGCACTTTCTCGACTGCACGCCAGCCAGTCGCCGGCGGGATTCCCTTCTCGTTTCGCCTCTGACCTGGAAGTACTACCGAGAACTCGAATGCGGATTATGCGGGATGCCCTCCTTCTCTCTGGTATACTTTGCTGTGCAATAAGAGGAGCGAGAAGTATGCGGCAACGTGGACCTCATGAGAAATGAGCCCGTATACGAAAATGCAATACGTATCGCGACGCAAGATGTGAACTACGTGAACATTTTTAAAAACATTTTTACTATTATAAACGTTCACATTGCCAGCTCCCACACAGAAAAAAAATATCATTGAATCAAGTAAAATTTGCTTGCGGGCTGCCAATGAAGTAAAAACGTTGTTTCAATTCTAGTCTGACTTCGTACAATTTCATACCGGATTGAAACGGTGACATGTCACCTTGACAGTCTCGCTGTCGTTGTTTCAATATCATATGGAATTGTAAGAATTGAAAGTGGAATTAAAACAAACATTTTTTTCTTCGGCAGCCCGCAAGCAAATTTCTTTTTCAGTGCAAGTAACTTTTATTTGCACAGCTTCTTCCGTCATTATTTTTCCTTTTTTAATGACTCATCAATTTTTCTTCTCACAATTTCGTCATATACTTCGTTATTAATTGGCCCTGGACAATGTTTAATTGACTGGCAAAATTCGCCCTGTTATTCGTTCGGGAAGTCCCGCTACTGCCGCGCGCGAAAATATCTTCGAACTCTCGCTTCCGCAACTTCGCAGACGCTCTTCGTCCGTGAGGTTACAGAACCCGGCGAAATGGGAGAGGTATCCGGGGGCAGAGTTTGTGTAAAGTCTAATGATGAGATCGCAGAAATGGTTTCGCCCCGAGACGGTATATTATGTCTCGGTAAGGTTGGGAAACACGAAATTTCATTGAAGACGCCATCAGGAGCCACGGATATACACCGAGAACGAGAAAGGTAACGTAATGTAACGCCATCTTGGAAAGTTCGTGGCCATTTTGGTAGTGGCTGAGAGGGTGAAATGGGACGGTTTCACGCTTAGATTGGCCTAACGAAGTCTCGGGGACCCTGGGCACCCCCGAAACTTCGCTCGCAGCACTCGTCCGAGAGAGACCCCCTCAACCAGTAACGGCAACCCAACCGAGGCAGAGCGAGCTTGACGCAGAAGCTTTATAATTGTATAAATATTAGGTTATCGCGTCAGCGTATGCGGGCGAACGGGCGGACTTTCTCCGTTAATTCGTTGTGGGCCGAAGGACCAACATCTCTGACAGAACTCCCCGATAAGAGCACCGAATGCCGTCGAGACTAAAAAGTTATGCGAATCAGTTAGCGGCTCGCTGGCTGAGGATGACCTCTGGCGAATGGACGTGACGCGGTGTCCCATACCGGTATCCGATTCACCCTTGTTCACTTGGTATCGTCTATATTGTCAAACGGACCGACGCGCGTAATTCGAACACTGAGTGTCAAACGGTATTACATGGAACGAAATGGACGTCCATTTCCTTCCATGCTGCTCAGTCCAATACTGAACGGTATTAGGTTACTTTGTACAGGACCAAAGTTACCATTGCAATGCTAAATAACTGTTTTTTAATTTTTTCCTGGGGACAATGGACGTTGTAAATCTTATGTTACACATTGTACATAATACTGCTCAAATAGAAATAGTTGCTACAAAAATTGAAGAAAAGAAAAATATGCTGCTATAATCTTACAATCCATTTTTTTTAGTTGGCATGACGTTGCAGATCGATGATATTCCTTTCCCGACAGTCTCGTGAGATTCCTCTGGGAGCGCAGGGCAGGAAGCTCGACAGGTTCTTGCGACTCAATTCAGCGTTTATATCCCCCCCCCCCCCCCTCGACTACTTCCTCGAACGTCTCTGTCTCCAAGGCTAACGAGACTCGCGGATGGCTAAGTGGTACCGGCCGGAACCCGCCACAGAGTCGGGACGCAACGACGGTGAAAGCTCTGCGCGTGCAAGCTCCAGTCAATTTCATGAGGGTTTCCGCGTTTTTTTCCTTTCTTGCTTTTCCTCATTGCCTCAGACTCGAAGCAGAATCGAATTCCGTACGAAACTAATTTCGTTCGCCTTTGTGAGAGCGGCATTACCGCGGGGTTGCTCTCTCGCTCTCCTAACACAGAACGAGAACAGCTAGTTGGAAGCTATGAGAGAGTTAGACAGAGAGAGTCGGGGCGAGGAAGAGGAGGGGGGGGGGGGGGGGGGGGGGGAGGGGGGGCAGAGGGGGGGAGGCGGGGGGGGAAGGAGAGGGGGGGAAGAGGATTGGCAGAGGGTTACTATAGGTCGTGTGGAGCGACGCGAGAAAGGCAAAGAGAGAGACGGAGAGAAGAAGAGAGAGCGAGAGGGGGAGGGGGAGAGAGAAACCTAGATGTTCCGATACTATTGAAATCCGACGGAGCGAAAAGCAAATTATATGAACCCGCTCGAGCATTGAGCTTCGCTATCGCATGCTCTCCTGTGGCAGAGTCCTTTGATGTTTTCCCAAGCCTGATACTGGCCGAGGCACTTTCGACGGGTGGTGCGCGGGCGAGCGCGCTTTCCTTCCTCATCGTGGTCGTCGTCTTCGTTCCGCCGTCCTCTTCTCGTATCTTCTAAGATATCCGGTTGAACGGCCGCGTGTGCCCGTCGATCGCTGATGCGTACTTCCCGGACCGCCGCGATGCATCGGTATTAGAGTGTACAAGAAGGTGAACCCTGTTGAACACACAGGAGAGCCCCATCAGCTGTCCTGTGTTATTCCCGAACGACGATTCGCCCTCGTCGCGAGATCGAAACTCCATCGGAATGGAAATAAATCGTCTCCGGGAGTCAATCGACGGTGAGTGAACGTAATGGAAAATAGATAGATAAATTATTTCTGTTCAAAGGCCGCTTTCCCCGTCACCGTGTAATCGCATCTGCATCCAGACCTTGACGAGTCACGTAAACGAAATTCGATGTTTCTCAGTATATTACCGACAACAGTTATCATGTGAACTTCGTGAGGTTTAACTGCCTCGAGTCTAAGCGCCTGTAAGCTTCTCAGTAACGGGACCGGGCGCAAACTACAGAAACAACAACAGCAGGAGCAGCGGCAAAAAAGTTGATATTATACCCGACGCGTCCGTGCTGTTCCGCGCATTCTAGTCAGGGGTGGAGGCGTCGTTAATATTCCAGTACGACTTGGGTCGTGACTCACCCGTCGCGTACGATTCTGTACAGTATATGTACTGTGTTACACACCAGGCACGGTGTACTTGCAGGGAAAACCGACGACGTTTTCCCTTCTTCTTCGGGACGGGGGTAGCTCCGGAGACTCGGAGTCGCGGCGATTTTCTCTCGTGTGCATAGTACGTTTCATCGTGGCACACACTCCTCCTCTAATGCTCGCGACGCCGTGAGGTCGGGGATTTTCTACCCTCGTCCGCCCACCAAGCGCAGTCCCCCGCGACGAGAGAAACTTTTTCCTTCCCACGGACACGGTCCGTTTCGTGGGGTGTGCGGCGACACTCTCTCCTCAGCTCGCTCGAAGCAAAAGTGTTGCCTCGGTCAGTATCAATCGCGAAACTACAACGACCTCGACGACGTGTTCGCTATCGTTGCTCGCTGGACGAGAAATAGAAACGTAAGCGGCTAGCCCATACGCCAATTATCGGCGCCGCTCGGACGTCGAATTATTTCTATCCTGCGAAGTTGGGTCTGTATAAACGGAACTCCGTGGCCGATAGTTCACCGAAGATAGACTTCGCACCAGAGTCGATGCGACTGTAGAGTGCAGTCTGTAATTGACCGATATCCTCATAGACTTAAGTAGACAAGTGTCATACTTCATCGTTCGAAATCTATATAGCAACATTCCCTATTATTTTGAGCTGGGTCTAAAAATGTAAGATTTGAACCGGAGTGGGCCGGCGTCAGGCGTCTATTTTTTCAAATTTTTTTTTCGAAAATAAACTGAAAATATTCGAAGAAAAAATCAGTCGATTATGGGTTATCGATTAACTACTTTTACGTGCAGTCCTGCATTTTTTAATCGGGAGAAATAAAATCGGCGGACCGACATCCGCACGATTAAATAATGAATCAATGAATTTATTCCGGCTCACTTGCCGTTCACACGTAGAGTTTATACACACTCGCTCGGCTCGCTCGATCGCTCGCACTTTCGCTCACTCTTAGATGGGATGTTCGCTTGCGCTCGGGGTTGCCGTTACCATGTCTACTGGTACCGTACGCGCTCCGTTCACGATCGGTCGCTCGATAATCACTGTCCTACGCTCGCGCACGGTCGTAGATCTTTCGCTCGTTATTCACTGCTCGATATCGTTCAACGTGTCGATTCGTCCCATGACAATTTCCGCTCGTGCGTATGTTTAGCACTCTTTAAAAAAATTTGAAAAAATTCCTAAAAATGCATATAAAATGATGATGATGACTACTCATAATCGACTGAGCTTTTCTTCTAATTTGTTATAGTTTTTTTTTTTTATTTGAGAAAATAGAAGGTGACGCTTGCCCACTTCCGATCAAATTTTAAAGTTTTTATATGAGACAAGCTTTTTTAGAATTTTGTCAGATTTTTTAATTGTGCCGATCAATAAGTTCATTTTCTTTAGTCATAAATGTTTATGAACAATTCTAAAGTCTACTAAAAACTTTGAGTGCGTTTGAGAGTTAGTTCAGTCATATAAAAAATCGCCGGCCCAATCCAAGATGTGGAGGGTTAGATCCAGGTCGAAATGCTACAGATTGACCCATATATAGAATTTGTTGAATTGATAATTGAATGAAGGAACAACATGTACTGAATATGTTGTTCCTTGTCTTGGCATCATTGAGTGGGTTGTCATGTATGCGTTATGACAAAAGTCATAACGCAAATATTGTTTATTAGGCAAATATTGTTAAAAGCAAATATTGTTTATTAGGGAATATAACATTTTTAAAGTAATTGTAGTCCATATACATCGCCATTGTCACTACGTAATACAGCGGTATTGCACCGTGTACAGTCGTGTTGGATGTGTGGCCGGATATTTTCGATCCCGTCAAGATATCCAGCAGAACAGAAAACCCGGTATCACTAACACAGTGTACAATACGGAGGAGACTGCATAATTGAGCCACCAGGCGGGGCGGCAATATCCCACGATAACATTTACACTATCAGACAGTTATTATCTTTCTCATCAGCGTCAAACTTACACCGTTCCTAACTTTGAACAGTTGCAGAAGCCAGCGTGGATTTCGCCTGACATCCCTAGACGTCAGAAGTGCGAGTGCCAGGCATCGAATTAGCACGAACTCAGCGGCGAACCGCAGTGGCTAGGAGTCGCTGATTGTGGGTTAGTTGGGCGGATTTAGAGAGAAACAGATACCGCACTCAACAGTTCATCAATTCGAAACGGAACAGTATCGCCAACGAAGAACCAGTAGTTCTCTTCCGTCGCTGGAAGCTTGTCTTCATCGATACTTCGGCTTTAACGGTTATTCCAAGGTAGGTGGCTATGTGCACCCACGATGCACTGTTATACTGTACAAAATATGCACAGGCATATGCTAGCTTGAGGAGCCAGGGGATCGCAACGAAACTTCGGATTAACGAAGCTTTGAAGTTTGCGGGGAATGTATTTAGTGTCGATCTCATGTAAATCCCGATAGCGGCGACGCATGAGATACCTGCAATAGAGCCTCGCGCCCGGCGTGCGCCAAAATTGAGAGAGGGTATAGATAGAAAGCATCCGCGTCTCTACTGTGCCATACGAAACCCCTTTATATCATCATAGTGGAGTCGTACCCCACTAGATCCAGTTCTACGGCGAGTTCACTTTACCCCCGGCACTGTTGTGCCTCCCCACTGGATATCGTTTACCTTCTCCTGCAGCACCTGTCCGTATGCCTTGGGTTTACTTCAAATCGGTTGATACTGGCTCCGGCTTCGGGCCAGCAGGGGCAGAACTGCTATAACGCGGGAGTGGTGGTGGTCGCGGAGGAGGCGCACTAGGAAACTATACGAGCACTGCCGCCGGTGAGTCTCTCCGTGCTTCCCTGCCCCCTCCGACGTACAACGGCGTTGCAGACCCTGCGGACGAGGCTTTATTGTCCGCCGGAGATCGCCTCGTGAATATTCAACGGGAGAAGACCACGAGGTGGAGGGGGGTTATGTGGAAGCCGTACGGCACAGAGAGATCTCGCTGTAGCAGCAGCGGCGAGTGACTCTGAGTTTGCGCCGGTGCCACACAGGCGTTACCGAGAACGTGCGAATGTCGCCGCGAATGTTTATTGCCGAATTTAGGAGATAGTGGGGCAAAAACGACAAAAGGAGTTATTGTCCACCTAGAGTGTTTTTCTCTGTGGTACGGACCAAACTTTTATCACGAAGTCTTATCGAACAAAAGGGCGAGTGGTCAGAAAGAAAAGAGACTATTAGAAAACTTTGGAGTGGTATAGGGTAGGACGGGACAATGGCGAACACTCAGGCGAGAACTTGTACGTTTCAGTTAAAAATTAACTTTCGTGGATGCGTCAAGTGGCCAGGGGAACGCTGATTTGTCAAATCAACAACTATCGAAGTTCTTTAACGGAAATGATTTTTGAAAAATAGCTATACCGTAACAATTGTCCGCAACTCTGAAAATAGAAGTCAGAAATCGTATTCAATTTACGTCTAAATTCCAATCATCGGGGTTAAACAACGAATAATAAGCTTTGCAAAGAAACGCGTCTGTGTTCCATGGTACAACGATTGCGAGGGTACTAACGTTCGTTTAGCAAATGATAGGTATCTGTGACACAGATAGCAATCAGAGGTCGAGGCGCGCTCAAGCGTTATCGCGCTTCGGGGTGAGGGTGCCCTGAACTCGGGGTAGGTGCTCTCGTGCGAAAATATATTCGTACGAAAGTGGCTCCGAACAATGGAAACAACGAGTCGGCATTATACTATGTACTTGTACGTATCTCACAAATGGTAACGAGACACGCGGGCCCGACCGAGCCGACACTCGGTCGCCCACAGTCGAACTGGAAATAATGAGGCGAACATGATATTTACACGTTACGTGTACATGTGTGTGTCTTTTGTAATGCTGACTGGTGCAATAATGCGAACGCTGCAACACGGTGCGGGATATTTACACCTGTGGTGGTGCCGACGGTGCGATATGTCCTGGTAGGGGACGACAGCGTTCTCCAAAGGGTGAACCGTGAGTTAGACTACTTGTGCTCTAGACTGACTTCGTACATGGGTAGGCGCAACGTAACTCGCCGCTTATGAACCCCACGCGCTTCGTCTAGCGAAGAGGGTTATACTCCAGGGTTAGTTGAACTGACAGATGACATATACGTGCTTCGATAACAACAATCACCCGCTAAAATGGTGGTTACGGAATACACCCGGGACGAGAGGCGGGGATGGGCAAAATGGACCATCGCACAAAAAAATTTCGAGGAAAGTCTCCTAAACAGAATGACCGACTCGGATGTCCGACGAGCAATATGTGATGTATAAAAGAATTTAAGGATATTATTATTGTTAATTATAATATTTAATGTATTTTTTTTGTTTCTATTCTACAGTGTCTTCCTTGAGAAAAAGATTCAAGGAATGGGCGCGAAAAGGTTACAATTTTTTTATTACTGAGGTCTGTTTTGCCCCGTTCTCCGTGTATACACTTGCATCAGTCAGGACTCAACACATCGGGCGAAGGAGGAACTCTCCTTCGTCTCAGCTTTCCTACTCCCGAAGGGTGGTTCGGCTTCGCGAAGAGCTTGAGGCAAGGTAGAAACAGCAACAGCAACTACCCAACAGGCAGGTAACGACTAATAAGCATATCGCGACACGCCATCGTGTTCACGTCGACCGAGTCAGCCATACCGCGCGGCGCTCGAGCTTGTTAGATTGATGAAGGAAGGGTTCGTATAATAGTGGTATATACCAACGTACGATGCAACCGGCTTGTGGATACCGCCACTCGTCGAGATATATATGCAGAGGGTAGATCGCGTCACTAATCCCCTCCCACTTTCTCTCGTAGCCGCTACACCGCGGGGATTTCTCGTTGTAAAATGATATCTGGAAGGCTCGCGCGGAGCAGACGGGGGGAGGGGGCCACGGTCGCGCGATGTCGCACGGAACCGCCCGAATGTTAATTAGCTACTCTTAATTAATGCCATTACCGTTCGAGCGTTAATAGGCTCTTGCCGTGGCGGCCGTTGATGCCCCTTTACGGAAGGTCGTTAAATCGGTGCTACTGGCGCTGCCTGCTGCCTTCCCGCCTCTTCTTTTCTTTCAATTTACGCTTCTCACTCCTTTCGTCTCGGCTCGTTCTTTCTTCTCAAGAATCTTTTTTTTTTTCTTAACTTTTTTTTTGTTCTTCTTCTACGAAAATGTATTCTATTGGGATGTACAGGGTACACGCGTGGGGGACATTTAGTCACTTCCTTCCTCTTAGCTTCTTGTTGCTTCGTCGTCCCCTCTTCAGGATCAGGACAAAGGGGAAGACATAAACACGTATTAGGTTGGGTAAAACATACTACACTAGACAATGATTTTTCTTGCAGGGGAGTTTTTTTTGTTATTTTTGTGCGCTGTTGCTTTTGTTGGTTCTCGTGCCCTGCAAAGAATCCCCTGTTGGCCCGTGTATTTTTTTCTTCCCCTGCAACCCCCTCGTCCATCGTCCACTATCATAGATCTCGCCCGCTATTCTCTTTATTAAAATAACGACTCGCCGACGCTTTTCTTAGAGCAAAGTTTCCTATAAGGGAAAGCACCGGTAGAACAGCGCACGGCGGATCCGAGCACCGCCGAACCAGCCGCACCACCTTCAACGTTATACCCTATACCCTTGCTCTCCACCGGCGCTGCCTGCAGCCGCTAATTTATGTACTGCACCGACCATTAGGGCCATTACATTAATCATTTTTCCTTCCCCCGTTTTTATATCCACTGATACTTACCAACCCGAGCGAATCTTTAACAGGTTTTCCATCCTCTGCTTGTTCTTCATCCGCTTGCTCGTTTTCCACCCTGCATTTGAGTGGATACACTATATCTCTTTCGTGGGCGAAGATTGAAATTATTTTTTAACGATGGTGTAGAACACGGATTCTCACCTCGGCGGGATTTTATCGAGTAATATATCTTTCGCCTGCGGTATATCGTCCAATAATTAATTAAGATCTCCTCAAGAGTAGTCACTTTTCAACCTTGAAAAAAGTTTTATTTTTTTTACTTCCTTTCTGTTGGGTTTTATCTTTCTTAATTGCACTCCCTGTTTGAACCGCTGATACCAGCCAATTCACGGTCTCTGGTAGTCCAAATAAACGCTAGAGCTCATAGGTTTACGATAACGTTAAAAGAAGTGATGCACCGGGCAAATGAGATGTGAAAAGGCAGGAGATAAAAGGAAAAAATGCGGGAGGGCGCAGACGCGCATCAAGCGCTTTGATCGTTGATTTAGCAGTCGAGCGAGTTTCGTGATGGGTATGCACAGGTGGTTTGCTATTTGGCCGATCCCACTGGATATACCGCAGAGTGTAATGTCCAAAGGCGCACCAAAAGCTCTCCGTCAGTCAGCTGGTCAGTGAAATCGTCCACTAGTGAAATATTTTTCAATGCACTTGATTCAGCGGCAAGGCTTTTAAGCTTACATTAAATACGATTGACAGGGTCCGCAAGTTTAAGCCAAAAGTCACATTAAAAAAAAAAAACGGTAACGAAAAATTTATTCGAGAATCGTGTGTAACGGTGTTCCGATCATGTGAAAAAATCCCCAGATTCGAATAAAAAAATATTGCCAAAACAGTTCTTTTTCTTAAAAATGGATAATACGAACAAAAAAAAATACTATTGAAAAATTGAACTGTCTCGGCCATTTTTTTGATATCCGTACCTGAAGATTGTTTTACTGGATCAGAACACACCGTCGGGAATTCGTTAGGGATTTTCGACGCTTTTTTTTATTTTCGGGCATTTTTTTTTAAACATCGTTCTTCCAACTCGTCAGACTTTTGTACCCGGTTGAGTGTCAGCTTTGTCCACCGAGTGCCTCGCGGCCACGAAAAAAAAGGAGTCCTGAAAACTTTCGTGCCACAGATATTAGCTTTTATTCTGGTTTGTAAATTTATGTGAAAAATTAATAAACTGACGAGAGTTTGCCGTGGTAGTTAAAGCCGAGAAATTTACGTGGAGAATTGTAACGGAGAATGGAATAAGGAAGAAGCGAAATGGGAACGACGGTTGAAACTCCGCGCATTCTCATTTGGAATGCCCAGCAGACAAGGCAGCAGGCATTTCTATAAGCGTTAGTGGTGCAGTCCTATCCCGTTCAGGACTTTTGCGAGCTCATCCCTCCAAGGAAAATACAAGCCAGCGTACATGCCGAGGCACGTGAGAAATTCTGTAGTCCACGATACAGCGTGTATGCGCGCAGAACAGTAGTATAAGGGCATTATCGTGCGGCGCGCTCGCATTTCGGAGGCTGTGTGTAACCGCGTGTGCCGGCCGCGATATGGTGTGACCACTGGCAACTTGGCTGGTGCCGCACTGTACGTGTTGGTATAACAACGAGAATGCACCGACCGAGTTCACGCTCCACCGCCTAGTGCATACCCCCGTTGACCGCGAGCTTCCACCTTCACGAGAATTTCGGAGATTAACGTTGCCTCCAAAGAGAGATTCTAACTTGAGTCATTGACGATTTAATCCTCGATTTAATCCGCGCGTGCCAAGTGCCGATGGAATTGACCTTGGAGACCGCAACAGTCGCGATTCACTCTTCCTTATCTTTCCTCCTACCTTTATTTTTATTTTTATTTTTATTCATATTTATTTATTGTTTTTGCTTCCTCATAGAGTAAGCTATGTTTTCGTGAAAACATTTTTTTCGAGATTTTAATGTCAGCGCACTAAAAAAGATCGAAAACGTCGAGAAATGTTATTCTTAACTGGCGTCCGGATGTATGTGTGTAGGGGAGACCAGATACAAAAGTAACACGGGTCAATTGTAACAAGCGGCCGCGCAACGCTGCGCATGATCGGACGCATCGGATATGAAGTGAGCAATATTATAGACATCACCTTATGACCATGCAATCACCTCATGGCTGAGTTTTCAAAAATACGAATTCGCCGAAACCAAATGTGATTCACGAGCGCAGAAGTGATTTTTCGGCTGTGCGGATCGCGTCAGCTAGGCAACACAATACAAAATATTAGTGCAATCAAGCACAAGGAGTTGAAAGGTACATTTCTGCGAAACATTTTGATCGCTGAGACGATTAGTTTCAGATTGTTATTTACCGATGCCACAGTAACTTTGCTAATAATCATGTGTGGGGTCGATTGTAACAGTCGA
>JAPYZD010001784.1:0-18729 GCA_030522725.1 Ichneumoninae sp. B BG-2022a
ATGGTAAATAACAAGATAATTAGAAAATACTGCCGCTTCAACGCCGTTACAGGTACGTTGAAGGGAATTGAAAACAAAAATAAACAATCTCAATAATAATCCAAAAGAATGAAAAGGGGTTCGCAATAACAATTATAATAATCAATCGAAAATAAGAGAAAGGGGGCAAAGAATTCAAAAATAACAAAAACAGAATAATCAATACGCAGGGAAAATAAGAAAATAGCAAAATAATTAATACGGTGGAAAATAATGAAGTCGAAAAATAATTAATAAATTACGGAAATAATGGAACTTACAGTAATCGCCGGGACGGCAATTCTCACGGGTCAATCGCAGGGAGGGGGGGGGGGGGGCGGGCCGGTGAATCCCCTGCACAATTTTGGTCTTAATTTGCCAAACTCAGAGAAATACCAAAAAGAGAGAAATGAACCAAATTGTTAACTGTTTTATTGGGCGCCAGCTACTATAACGGTGTAGCACCGGAACTCTCGATTTGTTTAGTCGGAAAATACAAAAAAAGAAAAAGAAAAGAGAAATCTATTGTCTCTCACGGCACTCGGCTAGCGGGAATGGGGAGGGGAGGGGGATGAGACTTCTCAGCCCGCAGGCACTGTCCAGGGCTTCTTGACAATATTACCTCGGTCTTAATCCTTGACACAAAAAAAATGTCTCAGATTCTTAAAAGGGATCGATGAGGAAACTTTACCTAACTAAATATCACTTATGCGAATTTTACGCCGCTCACCACGCGCGCGATAACTTTCTACTCGTGTGCAAAAATGCCGACAACGTGTCGACCACGAGGCAGAATCTTTCGATAATAATTTCTATAAAAAATAGCGGGTATTCGGGGGAGGAAAACGGGTCGAACGGATTGGGAAAAAATGTGGGCAAAAACTTACGAGAAAATCGGGGCTCACTCACTCAAATTCCACACACGTGGATCTCGGTTACAAAATTTTTCCGATTTCCGGTCTCAATTTCTCCTCGAATCAGCGGACAGCCTCAGTCTTTTTATAATCCGCGCATCGGTCCAAATCGTGTCCCTGGGCTATCGCTGATTCGTTGTACATGGAATTTACTCTCCTTAACGGAGTCTTTACAATATAATTTCGAAGAATCTTTCACACTCGCTCTTTCACGTCCACACGTCACGCGGCTCGGCTCGGAGAGTGAGGGACATGGCGGGGTCGGTCGGTAATCGGACTCATGGACGGGCGTTTTTCTTCCGGTCTACGGGAGGTGGCGACAGGGGCCCCGCTGGATCGTCAATCGATGCCATGTATCGGCAATCCCAGCGGGCGGCAGGCGGACGGGCAGTGGCGGCTTTTTGACGGGCTTTTCGGGCGGTCTTGTTGGCGGCTTTTTCCCTCGTCCACGATCCTCCTACCTTCGTCGGCGTCAGCACGTCGGCTCTCGTTCCTTTGCTGTCCCTGGGCCGTCGAGGGAGGGGGGGGGGCATGTCGATATTGTCCTCGAGTCGCGCACATTCGAACAAAAGGGTAACGGGAGGGAAAAAAACGGGAATTTACATGCTAACTTACACAAAATAAATAGAAGAAAAAAAGCGTAGAAATATCCGGGTCTACCCCCATGAAAAAAATTATATGTCAGAATATATGCAGAAATACATCTTACATATATTTTACATATATTCCGTATATGTCGCCGAAAAGTTGTATAAATCCAATATACAACCTTTATATGACGTTATATAAGTAACATATATTTAAACATGTATGTATGTATATATGTGTGATATATTTTCCTTGTAAATGAAATAGAACTTTCATATATGAAGAATATACCAATGTGTATTTCTGTTGTATGTCATTTACATATCAAATTTTTAAAAAGTACATTTTATGTATATAAATATCAGAAGCAACATATCTGACACTTAAATGTAAAAAGAGTGTGTCCTATATTTCATTTTTATATGCGGCTATATAAACCGCATATATTGAACTATATATGTTCAACACATGTCTCATACAAATCAAATATAGTTTTAATCTTGCTAATATGGACATGTGTATATATGTCTATTACATTTAATTTATAGAACGTATTCAAAGAAAATATATTTCATTACAATCGACGACGTAATTCAACAGGGCGAACCGGAAATACTTATTCACATTCGTTATGCCCTTATGAAATTAGGCCATCGATATATTATCATGACATCAATATACCGTCCGATTAAAATCAGAAGAACATATTTTCTATGTATAAGCATGTGAAATAAACCTTTCTGGCTTCGGTCACGCGAAGCCAGACCGATTATTATCGGAGATCGGTGATATATTATCGGTGATAATATATCACCGATTTCTCTGGAAGGAGTAACGTTTACTCAATCAAGCCTCTCGCACTTTTTAAAGAACTAGGGGAATCACACGCACTATCGCGCATGAGCAGAGGTTTGTTAGCGCTGCAGCGCTCATTTGAGAACGCTCGCTACACGCGCGGATGGCGTCCGAGCTCGGTTGTCATCGCCGACCAATCACGGCACGAATAAAAGTCAAACAATGGGTACGATATCTTCGACTGGTCATTATCGAACATTCTGCATTTTTAGCATGACACGCCAACATTGTACAGGCTGGTCCGGATGCTGGAACTTTAGAGAACTTCTAATGTATGCATATGAATAATATAGCGAAACATTTTGGACATTTTGAATATATACACAAGTGATGAGATACATATACAGAAATCCCTGCTGAGGCTACGTGCATGATTTAATGAAAATAGTTTATCGATTTCATTTTGGTGTATGCAGACTTTTTTTTATTTGTGATACTCATTCAAGTGTACATAGTCAAGTTAGTCACTCAAGTTAGTTTGTGGTTGATAGTGAATATTGATTACTCTGTAATTCAAGTTATGTACGAATGTTTGTTGATGCTTCAAGCATATAGCCAAGTAATGCATGACATTCCCCTCGATATCATGCCATACATGCGCATAACAATTTCCTGCCAATGCTGATATAAGGTTTGTTCAGTGTGGATATTGAATATCGGGAATACAATAAAACAATAGAATACACGTGTCAGATGAATAAAGTAATCTTTAATGGGGTCAGTGTATTTTTAGAAATTAACATAATCAGTTTTGTTCATTGAACATCGTCACATTTTAAAGATAGAGATTCATATGATGAAGTCCGTATGAGAACAATCTTACGTCAGTAATTCGTAGTGGTTTGGGTGCACACAGGCAAGCAAGATCGAATCACTACTTATTTCCATCAGCATTACTTTCTCTTTTATTAACGAAGTACTTATGACCGCTAAGTTATCTTAAAGTTTTGTTAACATTATTAAATGTTTCAATCGTCGATCTTGTATAAACGAGGTGTTACTCTTTTCAAAATATTTGCCGATTGCAAACGGAGTAAGACAGCCATCAATACTTATAACTAAAAATTCGTTTATTTCGAATATCTCTTGATTGTGCAGAAGTATGTAATAATTCGATCTCTTTTGGACTCTCGAATATTGCTGACAATGGAAAAGTTCATTGTTTATGAGTGCTCTTTTGTAGCCTTGAACAATTGAATGTTCGTCGATCTTTATATCAATCCGTTGTAATGCCAAATATTGAATACGAGGTAACTCACGATAAAAAGTCGCAGCACCCAACATACCTGCATTTTCGATAACTAAAGTGGGTGCACCTCGTGTTTGCTTATTCATTATCCTATCTAGGTACACTTTCTGATCTTCCGTCATCAACTCCGAACATAAATTGTACAGTCTATCTACAACACACATTAGTCGAAATGTATCGTAGATTTGAAGAGCGACTCCATTTGAGCTCTTGACAAAACTGAGCAAATCCTGATTCGCATTTTCATACGGAAACGCGCTATGTGTCCATAACGGCCCCCAATTCGATACACTGTATGGTAAATGTGCCAGTAAATGTACGTTAAAGGATACATATTCTCGACCATACAACTCTTCAACCCCGTGAATGAATTCAATTAAGCATTTTCGAGAAAATTCAATTTCGCTTGGCATTATTGAAATTTTCAACAGAAGTGAAACGCCATCCACAACTAAAGCCCAATGTCTTACATACTTTCGGGAATAGAGCTATCAATGTGGGCAGACTGTAAAATAATAGAAAAATAGCCCATTCGTGAGCCTTCCAGTGTATGCAGTCTGAAATTTTACGCGCGCTTCTCTAAATTTCTAAAGTCGGTTGATACGACAATAAATACGAATCTACACTTTTCTCAAGGTGGCCAAAATAGAACTCTTTGTCATGATTAGCGGAATCAAACCACATTGTACTAAACTGTCTGCAAACTCCCAAAGCAACGCAATGCATCCAGTCGACATCCAAAGAATGAATAACATCAAAATGTGGGATTACACATAGAATCGATGGACCCTTTACTCCTTTTTCTTTGTTTCGAGCATGTCCTAATGTTTCATCATGCGTTCGCAAACCTTCGCCGTAAGGGATGCCCTCTTCATCCAAAGGATATACGCGTGCTGTTCCTCTACCCTTAGCTATAGTTTCTCCGGGGTGAAGACACAGGCCACAGCCGTATTCTCCGTTAAATTGATGGGTGTTCCTTAGTTGAGGTCTTGCAACTGAATCGCATACTCCCATAAGTATTGTGGTGCGGAAACCCAACGGCCGAAATTCCAAATGCGCTCTTTCCCTATTTTTATTTTTGGGCGCCAGGCGCGACCGTTCGCGCCAGGGAAAGAGATCGGTGTATGCCTGACTGGCTGCTGCCTGTCTTTAAGGTAGAGCGGGCCGGTTAGGGCCGTTCGGATATTTTCAACAAAGGCGATTACAACGGGATCGAAATAAACTATTTATTACCCATTAAAGAAAACTGAAAACGACTCGACTGAGAGGACACCGGGCGGGCCCGGAGGAAAACCTCCCGCAAACTAATTCGGACGTGGCCGACACAAACTCGTCGGCTCACGCGTTACAAAACCCCGATAACTCGGGAATACTCTCGCTCTTTACAACCGCGATCTCGCTTCACGCTTCTCTCACACACACGCACACACGACGAATATCGCGGCGGACGGTCCTCGGTACGGCCGGCCCGAGACGCAAACAATAACCCAAAATTACACAACCGAATCAGAGCTAAACAACTAACCCACAATCGAACTTAGCGTTCACGAACCGCCGGCGAACCGCATTTCACGACAATATTCCTACGGCAATCCCCGTGGGCACGATCCCGGGGTGACTTACGCGAATCTTTATTAGACAAACAACCCGAACGCGGCGGCTCGTATAGAAGTACGGCAATATTTCGAAAGTCGCGGCCTTTGGAGAAGCCAACCCGTTAGCTCCGCGGCGGCCTTGAAGCCCGCGCTCTCCCGGAGAAACCGATTCTCGCGCACGCCGACGTGAATTTTACGAATTTATTATACTTGCAAAACGGCGAATGACTCGATACAAAACAATAAAAATAAACGGTCCCTGGGACGGACAAGCTCACCCGTTCGGTACCACGGTAGAAGATCCAGGCCTCCGAAATCGCTGGATGACAAATTCGTCCCTCCGTCTCGTTCCCCTCGGTACGCGGGAAAAGATGACACACAGCCGTCCGTTCGTCGTCCCACCTCAACGAAGATTGCCTCGGACGGACGGACGACGATTGTCCGTCCGTCCGTCCGTCCGTCTATTTGGTTACGGAATAACCTAAAGTGAATAGTGAAAAGAACGGGTTTCGCATCATAGGATAATTTACTAAATGATTGTATGAATATACCAAATTTTTATGGAGAAATCTGACCCATTCACATGTACTCACCGCATTATTTCCATCAAGGGTCTTGTTAGAACTAATCGACGAGGTCAATGAATCCCCGCGGTCGATGAGTTCCGTCGCAACTGATTCAACTGGAGTAAGTTGGAGCTCATTCGGTTCACGCGAATGGTGACCGTTTACCGAAAAATATGCAATGTTTATTGTACCATACGGAAACACCCGTAGCATATCATTATCGCGTTTTTTATTTCACATCAGCCAGTTTTCATTAAATGGATTCAAAATTAACAATTGTTCGTTGTAATTCTGAAAACTTGTACGGTGTAGAAGTTAAATACAAAAAAAAAATTTATTTATATTTCTCCATATTCCTGTTAGATTAAAATATGAAAAAGATTTTAAACTATGCTGTTGGCTGGTTAATATATTATTAGTATTATTAGTATTATTAGGCCGTAAAATTTTATAAAAATTTGCTATACTTCTAAATGAAGTTTCAAAGTTTATATACATTTTTAGTATGAGGAATTTAGATCACTGCCTTTTTTACAATTTTCCTATACATTAGCTGAAGACCTTTGCATTTGTCTCTACAGACAAGTTGGTAAATTTATTTCAAGATGTGCGCGTGTATCATCTTACTGTTATTGGGTTTTTTGAATGACGATTTTTCCGTCAGTACGGACTAAGTCTTAACGTGCTGTGTTACTTGCAAACTTAATCTAAATAGCACTTTAGTAGTTATAAACTACATAGTAAATATGCCAACGCAGGGAACTAAACACATTGAATGCACTGTGCTGGAATATGTAGTTATTGTTGATATCGACACGCTGTTCTTCTTTATTTTAATCACCTTCTCCTACGTAATACTTTAAGTATAGTCAATACTCGACCCTGGGATATTATATAATCCCAGGAAAAAAAATTATAAAAATTTGTATTACGTTGCATAAGAAACATTTTTCAGTTGCTGCGCCATTATTCTATATACCGATTCATCATATCACCTGTTCAAATGAAGCCTTCGATTGAAAACTTTTGACATGGCATCATAAAAGCATTCAAAATGCTTTTATGATGCCATGTTGTGATTCTGGTACTATGTATATAGCGTCAATGCATGCTCAGTAAACACTTTGTCGAAAGAATTAAAATGCAAACTTGTTTTACGCAGCGTTTTAACCCATTAAATGTTGACCCTGCGATATTAGGTCATTAATAAAATTTCATAAAAATTTATATGATGTAGTGTATGGAACAAAATTGAATTGCCACGCTGTGACTATTACAGCTTATCATATTGACAGATATAATGAAACCGCCGATTAAACACTTTTAAACACACTCACGATGCCACGCTGTGATTCTGTTAATATCTATTATATGGATTGATATAATGAAGGCTTGTCGCTTACCAAACAAATTGTCACAAGAATCTGGAGGTTCGTAGCAAATTCGATATTATCATAGTCAGATTTTTCTGCTATTAGTGAGAGAATTCATTTTTAAACTTTTTTTCTCATACTTACAGTATTTAGCCCATCATCAGATTCTTCTTCATTAAGTAGCGTAGTTCGATGCAATGCGGATTTTTTATTAGAATTTCTGCAAAAAAAATGAACAACATCGAGATCTAAAGATGTTATTAATACGATATGAATTTTAATTTCACTATACCTCTTTTTCTTCGTCTTCGTAAACCATGATTGTTTTGTACTGCGAGGAATCACAGTGCAACTGCCATGTTGGTTATATTTCTTGTACGCACCTCTCTTTTTTTTCACTGGTACGTCGATGTTTTCAACTGAATGATTCATTGCAAATTTAATTTATACGGTCCAGAAGGTTAAAGTCGATTATTCGGTATTCAGTCTCATAATAAATATGATTGTCTGACAATACACCGGATTCAGATGAGAAAAGTGTGGTAATGGAAAGCAATGAACACTAACCCAAAGAGAGTATGACAATGCTCGCACCTTCGGAAAAATTAGTATCGCTTATCATTCGGAACGATTCACAGAGCACCAAAGTAGCTGCGATTGGTCGGCAGTATTTTGTATTTCTCTGTTCCGTTTGTCGGCGTGGTAGAACTGCTACCCGTAACGAATATGACGCAGGCGTACTGGAAGATAGTTACGCCGTATCGAGTACGCCATTGGCTACAACGTTATTGCGGTTTAGTTTTCATGGCGTGATACTAGTGTATTGAAAACGTATTATTCATCAGGTGAAAATCGACACACCGAGATCGATTTACTTTTTTCGAATTCCGATCAAGATTAAAACCTTGCATCGTCGATTAAAAGTTGCACAAAATTCATCGTGAGACTAATATATTCTATTTTAAGAATATTAGTATACTGAAAGCTCTTCAATTATCGTCAGTTTTAGTGGAAATATTTTCCGTCTTCATAACCTTCGTTCAGCAGTAAGTGTTGAAACCATATTTTTATGTTTCTGTAATACATTTACATTGTACTTATTTCTTATCAGATGGTGTCAACCCATTCTTTGAATTCATGTTGTTTTCTTGTCGAGTATCTGAAATTATGGATTAGATGCACCAAGCGACCAGTTTTTTTCATTGAACTTGGATTCGTGCATCGATCTTTTTGATTGGATCATTCAGTTAGGCTAAGGAAGGTACAAGATCCTCCAGGTATAGAAAAATCACTGGAACCTAGCAGTGACCTATCTGGTATTACGTAATTGATAAAATCTTAAAATTTTTTCATTGTAGTGAAGTTTAATATTAAGATTATCTTTGTTAGTAAATGTACCATTGCTACATATCAATAATCTTGCATTTTCGAGGTGTGAGGCATTTACCGATATGGTACTGTGCACTGGAAAAATGTAGACATATTTTTTTATCGAAGTGAATTTTTATCAAGCCATTTTATTTGTTATCAAATATGCTAAGTGCCTTTACTCTTTCCATTTCTGAAATTTGTCGTTACATGATTTTTTCTGCATCTGATGGGATTACGCAGCAATAATACTTTGGACCTATGCGCCTGTAAAATGTTATCATTTCTCATCGAAGCAACCTTTAATAAAGTCTCATTTTATTTGTTAGCAAATGTGTTGTTGCTATCCAATATTTATCTTGTATCTTTTGAGAATTTGACATTGCTACGTATAATTAAGTGTAGATTGATGAAGTCATTTTATTTGTTATCAAATTTGCTAAAAGTAAGTGCCATTACTCTTTTGACTTCTGAAAGCTGCCGTTAGATGATTTTTTTTGAATCTGATGGGGTTACGCAGCATAACACTTTCGGAACTATGCCTTGCAAAATCTTATCATTTGTTATTGAAGCGAATGTTCATAAAGTCTTTTGTAACTTCTAGATACAATCGGTAGATACAGTGATAGAACGAACATCTTAATGGGGGGTATTGGGGGGCATTGTGTGTTACACCGATCCCCTAAGGGTTACGGGCTCCTTCACTTTCTTCCTCCTTCTTCCTTATCCGCGGACGCCGGTTCGATTCTTGGGCCCGGAGCTTCGTCGCGCCCCGTCAGGTGTCAGTAGTCCTGGACATACGGATATAGTCGTAGTTCGTACGGCCTATCTCCGGAGCTATGTGCCCCCGTCCGTTTTCCTTTCACCCACGGGCCTTCAGTCTCGGGAATCGAACCCGTGACCCCTTTTCCCAGTCTTTCGGTTTCCCATACCGAGGCGCTAATCCTTTCCTCTGGACCTACTATTATAGTGGATTCCGAACCACTTTTTCGCAGATAAAAACACCACAGAAAGTTCTTGGTGCTTGCCGTGAATCGAACCCGGGCCTACTGCGTGTGAAGCGCGCCCCGAGACCACTCGGCCACGCTCACCCTCAACGAACATCTTAATGTATGTTATATATTTAATTTTTGGGATCAAACTATTATGGTTTATAAAACATACATATTGCTAATGCTAATATTCGTTTCATAAGGGTATTTGAAAGTTTTCCGAGAACAGAAAAGTTACATGTAATAAAAATGCAATTAATTTTACAGCGTCATCATTCCCGATTTAAATAAAATTGCCAAACCTTGACAAAAAAATATATATATATTTTTTTTTCAAGTCGGAATAAGCATATTAAATATAGTTCTAATTGAGATGAGATTATCTTTTTGTAATAAAAAAAAAGTTTTAATCGGATCCTTTATTTTTCGAAATTTGTTCCATGCTGTGAAGCACGTCAGAATTACTGATCTGGTCAACTGCAGTTTGTGGCGAGGGATAGCGGAATTCAGTTGTGAATTTTAAATGACACTGGATCGACATGGCGAACTCTGGGTGAGACAATCGTATATTTAATGAACATAGTGACGTTTATAGTTACGTTCACTACAAAACTGATTAAAATATAATTGTTTGTATAGAGTTTCCAAGCTTCTGGCTTTAATCAAGTGGATTGGAGGAGACGACGACAAGAAATGTACCTCGGGGATACTGATTCTATGGATTCGAGATTTTTATTACGAAAATTTCGAGTCTGAAGACTATGAAAAAAAGCCGTATGTCATTGAGTGGCATAGCTCCTTGAAGAAGCCACTAGGTGGTTGGGGGGACTGTTATGACGGTCACGTAATAGCAGTGTCCGGTAAGTATCTACATATTATTGTAATTTAAAATTCCGAGATAGGGGGTTTTTCGAGAAGTGGAATCATTCTCGGCAGAAGTTTTCGTCCAGCTTTGAATGAAATTTCCTGTTACTTTTTTCTGTAAACTTAATGGATAATTTACATGTTGTCAATTTCTTCAAATTTTCGGACGTTTTAATGCCGTGTGATCGTGTTTTTACACAATTAAGGTACACAGCGTCCGATAATATGTATCCAATTGAAATCAAATTACGTTATTGCATAACTATTTGATATAAGAATTCCAAGTTTTTTTGCTACTCAAAACTGAAAAATGATTGGAAGATGATCAAATATCAGTTAATTACGTTAACACCGATAGGATGGCACACTTCCGGATCAATACAACTTATATATTAGTAAATATACTAAAAAAATGTATAATTATTTGTTATAAAACAAATAGTATAAAAATACTTCTGAAAAGCCCGTCGATTAATTATTATTCGTTGATTATAAATTAATTGTCGATGTATAATTTTCTAATGAATTTTATTCAGTAAAGGTAATGCGTACTTTCTAAAGCCATCGTACTATCGAAGAAACCTCCCCTCTTCTGGCAAGCTACAATCTGTGTTGTATCTGCATATTACGTTTATAGAACCTCCATAAAATTCCTTTACTGTTTACCAAAAATCAGCTTGAAACATATTATTTTCAAATCGCATTATTTGTCTATTTAATAGAGCGTAAGACTATTCTCGACAAGCAGTTGAGAATACTCGATGGACTCGAGAGCCCCCGAAAAGTTTTGGATCAATCCAAGGAGCAGGTCGTTGATCACAATGTTATAAGTCCTAGTAGATGTATTAGCTATAAATATAAAATGCGATCCCCATTCAATTCGTCGTAATATATGAGCTTCACACCAAAACACTCTTTCACAGACGAAATCTAAAACAACGTCCCAGAATTCTAAGGCAGGTTCATCTACTATGAAAGATGATTTTGATAATACTGCTGCTCATTCCACTGCTAAAAAATCTGACAACTTATCTCCACGAAAATTGTCAGTAACCAAAAAAAATAAAGCAAAAAAGAAGATAGCTAACGATCTCTCCAGCTCGGAATCCGAGAATGACGACGATGTCCCTGACGGCATGTCGGGAATCGATGATATTAACAGAACCTGTGACTCAGATGAAAATATAAAAAAGGTAGTTATCTAAATAATCGAATATGAACCTAATAGTTCTTGCCAATGTTTCTCGTTGTCGCATTTCTTTTCATATTTCAGTCTCGAATGGAAGATAAAGAAAACAATGAAAAAACGGGAAAGGGCAAACGGAGAAAGATAAATTTGACGAAATCCTCTGAGATTCGGGATCAGGACAAATCAGATACTGAATTGACGGATACTACGGAAAATCAGATACTGAATTGACGGGACTAGGGAACCAGCCCAAGATTTATAAAATGGTGCTGAAAGGTACTATCTATTTATAACTACCTATTATATCGATTTTTTCATAACATGATAAACACTTGATTAGTAACTGCTCATCACCTAAGCGAGTCTCTTATGTGCGACAGCCGGCCATTCTAAAACATAGTTTTTTCAAAATAACTTTCTTGCTTGTCATACAAATAGGATCTTCGAAAGAGACGTTAGAGAAGTTCATGCATATATTGTCAATTGTCTTACATTTCATAATAATGTTTATGCGAAAATATAGAATCCATACTAACATCACTCTTGTTACAATCGCACCGCTGTGTATTTTCACTCAATAGATAATAATTAGGTAATATAAACATGTATATCAAAAACATTCGGTAACTAATTTAGCAAAATACCGATTATTTATTGAACATTTAATAACTTTGTTTATCATGCATCATCAATTTAAAGGGAGGTCGTCCGAAAAATATCCCTTCCGCCAATGAACAGCGACACCAAGCCCTGGATAGAAAAATCCTGGACGCGATATACTGTAAGATTGGATTATATATATTTGATAACGTATTATGCATTCGTATATAATTATATTTCTACGTCGTAAACAAGTATTGAACCACTAAATTTAATTATAAAAATTCTTCAAACATTACAGTATTAGGAGTATTATGTAGTACATTACTCCACGAGGGCGAAAAACGTTTTTCTACCGAGTGTGAGTTTGCAGCACGAGCCGAGGGCGAGTGCTGTAATCACACGAGTTAGAAAAAGTGTTTCACACGAGGGATGTATGTACGAAATTTTTCATCACAAGGTGCGAAAATGGCATTTTTACGCACGCGAAGCGGACGGAAAAGTGGCCATTTCCGCACCGAGTGAAGAAAAAATATTTTTCTTGTAACTGAAAAGTAGCTGAAGTCACAATCTATGGAAACAATTACAAATATTCAAATTCCTGTAAAATCTAAGACATAGTTCCGAATTTTCACAACGAAAAGTGAATTCTGCTTTCACTTTGTCTCGAATTATCAGCTATCAATTTTTAAGATTTTTGACAAGATATCGAATGTATATCCAGCGTATTTAGATTAGCGTGTATAAATAGTTGCACTTTAGAATACTTCAAGATTATTTTGTCACAATTAAAAATGACGTGCATATGATAATATTGACGCTGGTCGATTTTTTCAGATGCTTTTGAACAAAGATTCAAAAAAACGTTCAACAAAACTGGACTTGGTGTTGCCATCAACAACAAGCTGACTGCTCTTCGTAAAGGCCAAAAAAAACTTCCCAATGAGGTAAATGCCAATGAGATACATATCCTGTGAACTGATTTTCTACATTGATTTTATCTTTGTTGCTTTAGTTCTATCTGCCCCATCTTTGTTTATCCGGACGTTCATGTTTATTTTTTGTCGCATTAATCCCGCGAAAAAATGAAACTGTTGCAGTCCAAGAATGAAAAGTTGATTTTGAGAAAACCGACAATTTAAAAAAAAATGTTCGTGCTAAGATCGCGTTACATAATCGATATAGGCGTATGCACTTTGTGTATGCATATTTATATACGTAATAAGTATTGCTTTTTTGTTGTTTTTCTTCTTTTGTCGTTTAATAATATATATCCATATTGATACATAATGATTTTTATGTTTTTTACCCGTTTATACACATAATTTGTACTTAATGTATATAATTGAACACACTTGAAAATGTAAACTGTACACGGATACGTGCACCCGGAGATTTTCCAGAAATATGTCACGTCTAATTTGAAAATCTCATTTGATAACATCATATCGGAAATACGTCACATCCGATTTGACAAACTGATTTTTCCAATGGAAATATGTCACCTCCCGCTTGAAAGTCTCATTTTTTAAACGAAAGTGACGTCATTCTGGAAATGGAATAGAATAGGATAGAATAGAATAAGTCATTTCGGGTTCAAAATGAAATTTTCGGATTGGTAAAGACGTATACCCGGTAGAAAAAATAGTTTTGAGGGCCATCGGTGACGTATTACCGGTATAACATCACTTCCGGTTTATATATTTTTCTTCTGAACCGGAAGTGACGCACTTACGGTCGGAACACAGTTTTTTTACACTCGACGATAGGGTACAACGCTGTTGTGCAACACCATTTATGACAATTTTATTATGCATTACAGGCGCCGTAACAACACAGCTGGCTCGGTTATCATAAAAAAAACATGTATCGTTGTTTCGTATTACGAAATAAAACTATTTGAGATATACATGCCGTTATTCTTATTTTACCTACAAGGGAATATTCTTTTCATGAGTTATACGCAAGTACAATCTGTACAATCTATCTAGATTACATTATGAATGTACTATCGATATAACTCGAATATATTTGTGATACGTATACCGATATAATATAATTCCACGTACATATATATTCGTATACATCTCAAATGCACACAGTTTATATAGCGTGTATTTAAAAAATGTAATTGGTATATATTTATTATTTGTATACCCTTATAGCAGAAATACATATTACATACACATGTGGAAACATCACGAATATACACACATCATATATGGTATATATAACGTCTATCTATCACAGATATATTTACAATGTATAAACCCATAAATGAGATGTACATGTGACAACCATGTGCTTAAAAAATCCCATGCATACTATTTACAAACATCATTAGTGGTTCATACAAGTAATATGTATTTACTATACATGTTAAGCAACGAAAAGTTGAATATGTAACATAAGTTTGGGATATATGTAGCATGTATCGCGTACATGTAAGATATATGTAACATATTTAATGTTTATATTGCACATACATTTAGCACATGTATGTGTTATATAATTTTTTTCATGGGGGTAACGTTGGGTGAGCGGCGGACTCGAGCCGAGTTTAGGGAAGGACTTGTGACGTACCACGTCACAATATATTTAATAACAAAAAGTTGAAAATTGAAATTATCATATCGCGTTCTCGTAAAAGTTGAAAATTGACATATTTTAATCGCTTTCTTATAATGTTCCTTTATTCGAAAAGCTTCTTCTGAGGAAGCATTGTCTGTATTTTTGGCTTCCTCATAGAGGAAGCTTCGCGAATAAAGGAACATTAAGAAAAAGCAATAAAAAATATTTCAACTTTTATGAGAAAGCGATATGATAATTTAAATATTCAACTTTGATGACAAAACAATATGATAATTTAAATATTCAACTTTGATGACAAAACAATATGAAACTTTCAATTTTCAATTTTTATGAGAAATGATACGAAAATTTTAATTTTCAACTTTTTTCAACGTCTACGTCATGTTAGATTTTTATGCAAAACTGCTGGCCTATTCAGGTCACGCTTCGCTTTGTCGGATCTGTGCTCAGCGCGTAAAAATACATGGAATTAAGCGCTCCCAATTTTTTTTTGTCATTTTCGATTCTTATTCAAGAAATCCAAATCATAACTCCTTATCTAGCTTTTTCAACCCCGTAATATCCATAATCTTGTGCATTCCTTGCCAAAGAACACGATAGGCACCTGTGTTTTCCCGCGATGCTATCGGGAAGCAAAGAAATCGCTGTTTTAAAATATGCAAAATCCCTCATTTTTCAATTTTGGCTATAAAAATTGGTGATAAACATTATTCGTTAGATGTCGCTCCATCACGGTATTCCATGTATTTTTTCGCACGAACGCACGGCCGCATGCACGAAAACGCGATTTTATGCGTTATTGGATTAAAAAAAAATTCTCTGTCGTATCTGTAGCATGCGTAAAATTTGAGCTACCGTTCTAAAATTTCACACAAATATAATACTATGATCAGACCTTTGGGCTTGAATTTGATCAAAATCTATCGAAGTGATCAGATTTTGTGAGATTTTAAGTTTTTGAGAAATTACAAAAAATTGTCTACTTCGAGTAAACATGGAGGTATCGATCTTAAATTTACCACAAGAATAAACTGACATTTCAGCAAACATATTAATTTACAATATCATATATCATATGTAATGGCTAGCGATTGTGGATGCGCGTGAAGCGCACGACTAGGCCAGTTACAACATATTTATCATGGACCTTTGATATTTAATTTGCTTGTGATTTATCGAAGCGTTCAGACAGGGGAGTTTTTAGGCACTCACTCCTTACATAAGAAAGTGCCTATTACAATGACTATTTTCCATACTTTCACTCCATCGGACGTCCGTGTCACAATATATCTTCGCAACCAATGACCCGATACAGTTGAAATTTGCTGCGCTGTACTATTTTTCCATTGACATAAAGCCTGTAAAGTGTAAACTCCATTAGACACATATAAGTATATGTTTATAGGCTTAATAACTAAGAACAAAAAAAAAACCTTTTTTTCAATTTTTTATGGGTTGGACGTCCGTGTCGTGTTCCAGCTTCAATACATATCGATGAATTTGAATATACCTAGCGCCAATACTTTTGCTGTATCACAGACGTGAAGCCCTGAAAGTTTAAAACAATTTAAAAAACTAATAACACTTTTTTAAAGCAATTAAGTATAAATTATCACCTAAATATCTCCTTTTTAGTTTCAAAGTTTGCGCATCGGACGTCCGTACCATGCCCAAACTTAAAAACTTACGAACCAATGAAGATATCCTTCGCAGTCTTCATTCATTATATCGTTAAGAAGTGGCCCACCAAATTTAGAATCATTTAGACATCTGTAAATAAGTTTTTGCAAAAAATATTTACAGTTGTCTATTTGGGAGGTTATGTGTGATTTTTTTTTCGACTACAAAATACGTGAAAAAAATATATAAAATAAAAGTCTGGTTTATAAAAATGAAAAAAATAAATGGACGACATCCTCTTATCCAATTATATTACACGATTATCACTATGTTAACTGTTAATCACTTTTTAAAAGTTTTTTAGGTAATTATTTTTTTTCACTGAAATCATCGCGCACATTATTACATACACATATCACATTTAAAAAAATCTATAAAAATTCCACTTTACACATTTAAACATATCCACGATAATTCACAAGTACATTTTTGTATCACTACTCACGAACAATAATTATTATATGTCAAAAAAACACTCGCAATTATAGCTGTCAAAATAGAAAACTGTTTCAACGTTGCGGCGCTAGCGTCGGTCTCACACGCGCTCCAGCGGTCCCCCGAAGTCATCCCGTGCCGCGCGCGACCAGTAGGGAAAAGCGGGGCAAAATGGGGCCGTGGGGCAAAATGCCATATTCCAATGATTTTTAGATGGGAGAATGGGGCAAAACGGAATAGACAATCCGGATGTATCAACAGGGCAAAATGGGACATCCAAAAAGGATCGGAATCTTGCGTTTTGCTCACTGTCCCATTCTTCGAAATATAGTTTTGTCTGTGATATTTCAAAACTTTTGAAAACTTTAACATATCTGATTGCTATTATGAATATTAATTAATTTCGATTTCGAACACTTTTAATCCGTAAAATACATTTGTATATTACACGTTTATAATGACTATTCGAAATTTGTGAATGATATTTCAGAACGCAAGTCTGACATAATATGTATGCATACATTTTCGTAGCGCATAGCGCGATGCATGAATACAATTTCAGCACGCGAAACGCAATGTGCAAACCACTCGCACGGCGCGCAGCGCGCGAAGCACGACGTGCGTACAAATCTGTGAGTGCCTTAAAAATGTCCCGAAGGGACATTTTTCGGGTGGTTTGGGGGGCGGGGCCCCCCAACGAGCCGCGAAGCGGCTTGTTTTGTTTTTGCGTGAGGATTGTCATTTGAGTTTTGCATGTAATCCAAGCTGACGTTTCACGAGGCCTCGAAGATCTAAAAGACGAATACCTCTAATCGATAGGATCAAGGACGGGAGCATCTTCCCGAAGAATGGAGCATCCCCGGATCAAACGATAGTGTAAGTTGAAACTGTGCCATTAGCATTTTTATATATCGCGAACAAATACTTGTTCGTCGCGGGCCCCGAATTCGAACGTTAACTCGTCGCGTTCTAAATAAACTCACCCTCAAAAGCATTCAGGTTTTTTTATTAGTAAAATGATATTAGTAAAATTTTATTAGATTAAAACCTAGCGCCCCAAAGAATATCCCCTCGACATTTTTAAGGTACTCACGGTTTTGTACGCACGTCGCGCTTCGCACTCCGTGTGAGTTGTTTGCACGTCACGCTGCGCGCTCCGTGCTAGTTATTTGCATGTTGCGCTACGTGCTCCGTGCGAGTTGTTTGCATGTTGCGCTACGTGCTCTGCGATTGTATTCATACGTCGCGCTATGCGCTACGAAACTTTATGCTTACGTCACATTATGCGTTCTGAAAAATCATCCGATATTTATCATATTTTGAGGTGTTTAGAAGAAAAAAATTGTATTAGTCGATCAAAGTGTATCCTTGTAAATTGGAAATGGATGTAATACTCGTGCCGTAATCTCTTTAATATTATTCCACCTTATAAAGATAATTATAAGATGTTATAATGCTGAATGATGATAAATGACATTTCGCCATGGATGGTCCCGAAGGGCCAATAGAAACAAAGCAAGGTATCAGACCCGTGACCCGTGAACCGTGAACCGTGAAATGCGGACTGTAGTTGAAGTTCATCATGAGAGGATTAATATCGCACCAGCGCACAATGTCATATTTTGTAACGTAGGAGATTCGGCGTTCCCCGTGTTCCCTCGATTATTTTAATGAACCATGTACACTGCTGTTCATGAATGCCTGGATTTCTTTGCGTCTTCCTGGATGTCTTCCCGGATGTCTTCTCGGATATCTTCCCAGATGTCTTCCCGAATGGCTTCCGGGAGGTCTTCCTGGATATCTTCCTTGGTATCTTCGACCCCATGAAGACATAGAGTAAGATATCCAGGA
>JAPYZD010001785.1:0-18727 GCA_030522725.1 Ichneumoninae sp. B BG-2022a
TTAAGTAATCGTTGATTTTTTATTTTTTTTATGGAACAAAAATCAACGTTTACTTAAAAATCTGAAAAAATTCATACGTATTCAGAAAAATAAACGAATCATTTTCATTAAAAAAAATTGTATTGCTGGGTAATGTGTTAACCAATTAATTTTTTTATGAATTTGTTAATAACATTTTGCAATTGTTATTATGCAAAATGAATCTTCTTAGTACATTTACTATGCATGATTTTTTTCAGATTTTTACACCATCAAGAAGTACTTGCAAGTTTCTTTTATTGTTGTCGAACTTATGCGAAGTCAGCGCGCAGCGAGACTCCCTCCTTAAGCTATAAAAAAGCCATCAACCTCAACTTCCGGTTTTGTTTTGAATTTCTTTGAATTTCTTTGGCTCAAAGTATTCTTCGCCAGAAAATTGAATCCTTACCATTATCGTTGTTTTTATTTTCGGGTTTTTGTTATTTCATTTGTCATATTTTTGTTTTCTTTTCGTTTCCTTTTACCTTGTTTGCGATGGTGGCACGATGCACACTAGTAGGAACAGCACTCGCGACAACAGCATCGGGAACGGCGTGCAAGCATCATTGCTTTTTGTCAGAGGTACCAGATGTTCGTCGTATGGAGCAAGCGTTGCTCACGTTATTGGAGGACTTTCATAGCGGCAATCTTCGAGCTTTCGGTGAGGTCTACATTTTTTAGTCTATCTTCATGGCAAAAGAAAAATTAAGGCATGTTATTAAATAATACCCTAAGGATTGATGTTTTTTGAAGCATTAATCCTTAGGGTATTGACTCTTTTGGAAGCATCAATCCTTAACAGATTTCGAAGACTTGAAAAAAAATGGTTGTAGGCAAGGACTGCAGTATGGAACAAATGACGGAAATTCGAGAACAACAGGAGCGTCTTGCTCGTTTGCACTTCGAGTTGGGGCAACGTCAGGATGTCGGTATGGGCGGTGAACAAGCGGGTCTTCGTCAATCGAGCGCAAACATGAGACACTTGTTGCATCGCCTGCAGCAGCTCAGCGTTTGCATAGAAAAATTGCACAACAAATAATTTTTATTTCAGAAAATGTATATAGGTAAATTTAGTTTTTCAGCAGGATTCTGTAAAGACTGATATTGTGTGTTAATTGTATAATAAATGAATGATATATGAGGTATTCTCCGTCAACTCCGCCACTTTTGCTTCTTCATAGAGGAAACTATGTTTTCGTGAAAAAATTAATTTTCGCGATTTTAATGTCAGCTTACTAGAAATGATCTTACGAGGAAAGTCTTCCTTATTTTTTTGGAATGTTGTGCATTCCACAGCTTGCTTATTATGATTATTATATTATATTGTATACCCTTATAGGGGAGAGCAGGGCAAAACGGGACGGTGGGGCAAAGAATCGGGATGCATCGGTGGGGCAAAAGGAGACAAAAAATCTGCATATATCGATGAGGATCTCAAACCGTGTGAGGCAAAACGGGGTAGGGGAGAATGAGAGAGCCAGGCAGGCAGTATTGTCTGGCTGTCCGGCTATCAAGCTGCCTATTATCCTGACGGGGCGAAATGGGGCATCGACAGAAAGTGTCGAAACGAGTCTGAACTAGTGGCAAAATTCGAGTTAATTCAAAACTTTCTAGTCAACAGCCAATCCCATAAGTGAATTTTGAGTCTACTAGAATTTTTCTACTAGTTCAAAGTAAATCTCGGCCCAATCTCACTCACGGTGGAAACTTGGTAATATTCAGGTGAGTGCTTTGGGCAGGTGAGTGTTTTTATAACAAACTAGCAGGTTGTCGTGGCTCGCGCGCTCACAGTTTCTGTGCGTTAAATTTGATATTTTATGGTTTTTTTTTTATTGAAGAATTGCAGCAATTTGCAAATAAAAAAAAGTGTGTTTCTACTAAAATTATAACCACTCAGGGACTTGAGCCACTCCGGGGCTTTAGCCACTCCGGGACTTTAGCCACTCCGGGACTTTAGTTATTCCGGGCTGACAAACAATAGGGGCGTGAAGTTGGTTCTTAATAGGGGCGTGAAGTTGGTTCTTAATAGGGGTGTGAAATTGGCTCCTCATGGGGACGTGAAGTTGGTTGCTAATAGGGGGTGGGACACACAAACACATCCATAGTTTTGTAAAATATATATAAGATGTGAATCCTATCCTTTCCTTATTCTTATCCTAAACGGGAACGTCACTGTTAACTTTTTCTCCTCTATAGTGTGTATTTATCGACCTCGAATAAATCCAAATGCAATGTGAAGAAATTTGTCACCAATTTGTGACGGGAAAAAATTACCGTCATTTCACAACTAGATAGGCGTTTTGGTTAATTGACGATCGGAGGTAGTTCCAAGCACAGCAAAAGATAGGTTATGCTTTTGTAAACAATCGTAGCTCGAAACGTATTGCAAACTTAAACAATGCCTTTGATAATATTGACGGGTATGCCGTCGAGTGGAAAGACAACGAGGGCTAACGAACTGAAGGATTACTTCGAGTCCAAGAGAGATAAGAAGGTGGAATTAATCAGCGAATTCGAAGCAATCGTGAAAGCTGGCCACAATAAAAACACATTCTACTCCGGTATGTTTACCCTTGAACTTCGTTTTTTAGGCGTCGTTTAATTGCGAAAATTCAAAACATTTTACACGAATAATTGTATACAAATTGACCCACGTAATTGAATCCAAACTTGACGCGCAATAAAAATCGACTCGCGTGACTGGATAAGAATTGATAAAAATGTATTACACGCAATAATAAAATTGACGAAAATTTGCTGATTAAATAGACTCGAAAAAAGAAAAAGGGGTTCGGAGCGACATAAAATCCAACGCCCAACGTCTTTTGAATCCCAACGACGTGTTGATAATCGACGGGGCCAATTATATCAAGGGCTACCGTTACGAGATATACTGCATGTCGAAACTGTATAAAACTCCGCAATGCACGGTCCAGTGCGATTTACCTGTAGAACACGCGTGGCTGTTGAACGAAGGAAGATCCGAGACCGAACGTTATTCCAGAGATATATTCGACGCTCTCGTCATGAGGTTTGAAATCGATTTTTGAGGTTTGAAAAGTGTAAAAAAAATATCATCGAAATATATCAAACACTACCTTGCAGATACGAAACACCGGACAATAGAAATCGATGGGATTCTCCACTTTTTGCCGTAACGCCTCACGATATTTTGCCGCTCGACGATATTTACGCTGCTCTCTACGAGGTCAAACCCCCCAAACCGAACATGAGCACGCAATGCGTAAGTATCGTTATATGAAAAAAAAGTGCTTTTGCAATATTAGTTTTTTCTTGTTGTGCAGGCACCACTGTCTTCTACAAATTATTTGTACGAGCTCGACAAAATAACCCAGGATATAGTGAGCGTAAGTTTGTTACTTTACAGAATTTTTTTAGTTTTTAATATGATTTTTTTAAAATTTCTTCTTCTCTTGAACCAATCAGGTGATTTTATCGGCCGAGCAAATGGGAATTACGAGTGATATAAAGGTCCCGGGATTCAATGGATTGAGCG
Organism: Ichneumoninae sp. B BG-2022a; assembly: GCA_030522725.1. Classification (NCBI taxonomy): domain Eukaryota; kingdom Metazoa; phylum Arthropoda; class Insecta; order Hymenoptera; family Ichneumonidae; species Ichneumoninae sp. B BG-2022a. Next base: position 3,536 of record JAPYZD010001785.1, read on the forward strand.
TACAACGGTCGGCTAACGCGTCGCAACTCTCGAGACACAGACGACAATTTCTCACTTACAGCAAAATGCATCAGATCGAGAAAAGTCAAATTGCACATTTATTTGTACAATATCTTAACAAGAGATTGTAAATATATATGTTGCTTTACACAGACTTCGACAAAAGTTAATTTTCCGTTCTCCACTCATATTCCTTGCATTTTTCGTGATGAAAAAAAACTTATTTAATTCACAAATAAATTAATTAAAATTTATTAGTTTTTATATATTCGTTGATATTAATAATATAATTTTTCACATCTAAAGAAACGTATTTAACAGTAAATGGGATGAAATTGCTCTACCTCGATTCAGTCGTCTACTTTCATGTCATCTTTATACGTGTACAAGAATTACTAAAACGGATAAAACAAGAGATGTATTTCGTTCCATTTTTTAATCTTCCACTCTCATCTCATTTTTCACATCCACAGAGAACATAGCCGCGTATATATAATTTTTTTATACAACAAACTTAAACAATCTCTCTCATCCACACAGTTATTCTTAATTTTTTGTTCACACATGAAATATATTTTTTCTATACAAAATTATATTACATCGCTATACACAAGGGGACGTCGTTTCCTTATTAGAAACCCGCGTCCATTAATCGACTGTCATTATTTCCTATTATCGAAGCATCATTGAAGGCACTATTATTATTTCCCCCCCTTTTTTTCGGTACTGACCAAAAGAAGACTGTGACTTGTTTGTTTCAATTATTACAAAGCGACACATCGCAAAGTAATTCGACGTTTATTCGATTATTTACTAAAAGAGCGAATCGGAAGACTCGAGGGGGGTATAAAAAAAAGAACCAACAAGAAACAAACGAAAGTTAATTTGAGAACAAAAGCGGGGCAAAAATACATTATACATAGTCTGCGATCTCGAGCCTAACCGATATCTTGTCGTATATACATATTAAAGTTTCGCTACGTAGCGGCGTTATTAGGTAAAGTTATGAACGATAAATTTGGCAAATTTATCAATTAATCGATTACTTCATTACTTCGTTAATGTTTGCGCGATTAATTTAACAATCTCTTCAATTATCTATTTGATCCTCAATTTCATTATAAATGTTTAACGTATACTTTTACTGTTTAATTCTCTTGTTCCTGCGAGCCGTTTGTACCGGACATTTCCGTTCCGTTTCTGTGCTCCGCCGACGATGCGCTACCCAACGGCCTCTTGGGCTTGCGACACACAAAGTATACGCTGTTGTACTCGCACTGTAACATACTGTTTCCGTTTTGGGCATAACGCGTCTTCACGTGAGTCGCTTCCTTCTGCAAGCGCAAATATTATTTTTACGATTGTTTTTTAGCGATGAAAAATATATTAGAAAAGCTTAAATGAACCTCTAGTTGGAAGCCAAATCCTTGAATAACTTCGCGCATAATGGAGTAACTCGGTTCTATCGAGTCCTCCATCGGCATATCGCTGAAGTGATACAACAGGGGTCCAAGATTAATCCAAACACCTCCGGGCTTGAGGATCTTGTATATAGTCTCGATAAATTGTACAACGTTGTTCGCGCAATCGATGAAGAAACATGTCGCGACACAGTCCCAGTGATTGTTATCTGTGTACACCTAAGAAATTCGGACGAAACATTAAATTACTCTTATAATTCTAGTATACAAATCTCGGAAAATGAAGAGAAAAAAGAAACCTACTTCCAAGAAGTCACCGGCGGTCATTGAGAATTGAGCATTTTCCGGCAGATCGCTCGGATTCACGTCGGGGAAGTATACGGCCCGAGTCTGATCGTCAGAGACTAGATTGTTCATGTACTGATGAACCCATGGATGTACCTGGTACGAATTTATTCCTCGACATCTGTTTAGCGTTGTTTATGGACAGAAACTAATCATAATCGAGTCCTCATTAAACTGTAGTTTATGATAAATGATATCCATTTAACCGTAAATACTCTTGAAATAGTTCGGTTTTCGTTTTTTTGTAACTTTGAATATGCACGACTGGCAAGTTCACGCTCTCGATATGGACTATGTAATTTTGAAATCGAACATTTCTATTTCCGGAGAATTACCGGCAGTTCGTCACTTCTGATTTCAAAATCTCATTTTCAAAAAGAAACGATAACGTGACCCTTTCAACTTTTTTTTTTTCCCACAGTACCATTTGTCGTTTATCATTGAAAACTCTATGACAGACTCTCAAACGTTCGTCGTTAGTTATTAGATAACGGCCTTACTTGTTGAGAACAAAGTGTGAGGCAAAGAGCATGAACAGCGAAAATTCATTGCCCTGGCAGGTGTATCCTCGTCTAGCGATCTCGTAGGCGAGACGGCCGAGTCCCGCGCCTGGTACGAGAACTTGTATTTCCGAGGCTGTACTAAAAACAATATGTAATTTTTTGTTTTGTTTTTTTTTTTACTGATTATACATCTTTTGCAATTACAATTTGCAGATACAGAGATAAAACGGAAATAATCAGATGCGAGATTATATGTATAACGTACCAGAAATCTAGTGGAAATTGATTGATTATTTCGTCGATAATCGGCTGATAACAGGCGTTTCTTTCCTCGGTACCCTCCACGCTCCAGTCGCGAACCAATTGTTTTATAGTGGCCTGAACTTTTTCTTGATCCGCCAATACTGGACGCGGATTCAGAGTCTGCAATCAGACCTACCTATATTTCATACAATAAGAATAACGGTTTTTCATTTCTAATCGCAATATTTTTTTTCCCTTTATATATATATATTTTTTTCTTTTTTAACCTCTACAGTTACTCGCAAATGCAATATAATATTTCCAAACGCAACAGATGCGCAGTAAAACAAAGCTCTACAGCTCGCCTGTATATGTTGTTATCTTACACTGTCGTTGCGGTCACTCGTGGGACTGACGTTCTCGAATATATGGGACACATCTCTGATCATCAATTTTATAATGTCATCGTTATTCTCAATGCATATCTTGACTTCCTGCAGATGTTCTCGATACTTGGACAGCAACTTTTGGTGATGAGTCGGCAGCGACAGCAGATAAGATTCAGTCTTTTTTACTCTCTGCAGCGAGTGAGGCCTGAGAATAAATGCATTATGTATGTTCAATGGAGCTACAGATAAATACAGTACAACCTCGATTATCCAAACCAATTGGGACCGGACCTCGTTCGGATTAATGAAAATTTGGATATAGAAAAAATTACAGTACCCACATATTTAAATAAGTTCAAACCTTTATCACGAAATCCGCAGTTTTCGTTTGGTACAAGAGAGTTGTACGTCTTATTGCAGCAACATTTTTTTAATGTCGGAGATCGTTAACTTCCAAATATCATACGAGGCTGCTAACAATGTGCTCATCTCTCTCTTATCGAGCTTCAAAAGCGTTTCATATTTTTTCCAGTGTAAGTACATTTCGCTTAGAGGTCGAAAGACTGGATGCTGAATCCATAACGCACTAAACTACGAGACCAGTTATGAGATTAAAGAAAATACATTTTGAATACGTGCGTATTTGCTCGGCTGAGAAACTCATAAATACTGTGCATACGACTGGCGTGCATTTACGGTACCGCTGTGTGAGTCTATGTGAGCTTGAGCGTTCTTGAATTGGCTTGTTGTTTATAGCGTTCAACAACGTATTGGCGTGCAACAATGTAAGAATACAAGAATTTCGCGCAATTGTTCGGATAATAGAAACTTTATCCAAACCAGCGACAGTTCGAATAACAGAGGGTTAGGATAATGGGTGTTCGGATAATCGAGGTTCTATTGTAATAAAATATCGATTGTCAAGGGTTTTTTTAATCTGTATCGAATCACCCAGCGTTGGATACATTTAGAGACGTTAGCTTCAAGATAAAAAAAAATTGTATTCAGTTAGTAAAAATCATACTTTCGCAAGACAAAAATTTGATAATTTTTTCCCCCAAAATATCTCACTCTTGGCATTGAATGTCAATCGATCGAAACATCAAAAAACCGTGAGGTTACATTAAAAAAAAAAAAAAAAATTATGCTCGTTTCACAATCGTGTTCGAGCTTTTAACCTCAAAATCGACCTAAATGGGAGAAAAAAACGATATTTCACTCACTTGTAGTATTTGAACGCCGAAACGATACGCTGAAAGTGTTTTCTCTCCTCCTCGTCTTCGTAGGTTTCTTGCATTTTTTTCGGGTACGCATTTGTCATCGAATCCATGCTTTTTTTTTAATCTCTGATACACACCGCCCACTTGATGTTTTTCTTCTCTGCAGTCTTCACCCCGTGCGTCGCGTCGACCCCTCCTCGCCACGCACGTTATAGAACTCCTCGCCCTATCTCACTCCCTTTTATTGGCTTTTTTGCTTTTTGTCTGTATTCGATGATCGGGAGATGTATTTTTTGTTTTATTTTTTGTCAATTACACACTAACATGGAACGAGAGAGCGCACGCACACTGCCCATAATACCCCGACGAACAGCGATGCACGCTGTGCTCGCTCGGCTTGCACGCTTTAACTCGAACCTCTCCAATGTAAAAATTTGTTAACGCTTCGAACGCGTTAAGATCCCAAAGTGCAAATACCTGACGGACGTACATCGGCAAAACCTGTTTCGTCTGTATTAAAAAGTAATTTTGCGAATTATCGTTTTCCTGTAAGCTATGCAGCATTCGAATATTCTTTCTCGGGACCTGCCAGGACCCCGTGTTAAGGGCATAAAACAGACTCAGTCGATAACAAATTGGTTTCCTTATTTTCTCCGCGACTAGTGATATTTCAGAGGAAAGGATATTAGGTTTTCATGTATATCTATACACAGCTTACGAATATGATTTTGTCCGATATATTAATAGTCGCATAAAATGATATCCGACCATTGAAAAACAAAACACAATCACCTTCTTCCTAATAAGTAATAACAATGTCAGGCAATTTCTGACAGTTCGCTACAGAGACTCTTCTTAAAGTCATGTGAAATATCGCCGTCGGTAACAAAAACTGTGCTGCATGCTGTTTTAAAGGGAAGTGAAATATCGCGGTCGGTAATGAAAACTAATGAACTTTTCTCAATGGTGTTCATTTTTCTGAGGAAAAAGCAAATTCAAGCCGTATGCGCACGGTAATTTCGCATCTGGACCAAATTTATTTCTTTCTCAAAAAAATTAGCACAATTGAATAAAGTTAATTTGAAAATTGCAACTCTCACTCTCTCGCACGTACAGCTGTTTCACTTCCCCTTAAGGTGAAGTGAAAGTCACGTGACGGGGCCACGAGTTTGAGAGAGGTAGTTGCAATTTTTTAATTAACTTTACTCAATGGTGCTAATTTTTTTGTGAAAAAGATGAATTCGGGCCTGATGCGAAATTACCGTGTGCATCCGGCTCGAATTTGCTTTTTCTCCAAAAAAATTAGCACCCTTGAGAAAAGTTCATTACAGTTTTCATTACCGACCGCGATATTTCACTTCCCCTTAAGAGAATGTGGTAAAAATTAAGTCGATAACCCACTGCCTTCCCTGTTTTCTCCAAAACGATTGATGCGACGAGAAAAAGCAAATTAGGTTTTCATACTTATATCTATTGACTACAAAAACCTAATTTGATTTTGGTCGAACCATCAATCATCACGGAGAAAATAGGGAAAACGATTTATTACCATCGGAGCACCGATACGTATGTATCACATGCCCTTAAGAGCATGTGAAACACATTCTCAGCGCACTCCATAGTGTTTCACATGCTCTTAAAGTGATGTGATAAACCCCCCCTCTCCCCGCGCTCGGCGCACCTGCCCCCGCCTAGTTGATAACAAAAACTGTTCTGAATGCCGTTTTGAGACTGCAGACCGCCGAAAAAAAGAAAATTGTCTTTCCCTGCGTCTTGCTTATTCCTCAGGGAAAAACAATTTGCTTTTCCGTTGACGGACCACAGTCTTATAAGAGCAGATGCAATATCGCGGCCGGTAATAAAAAACTGTAATCAACTTTTCTCACGAATGCTACCATTGGATGCGAACTTTGTAGCTAATTTTGAAATCCACCCATTGCTTAACAGCTATATCCATCGCTTGTGACGGTTCTCTTTACTCTCTACCAGTTGCGCAATTGTAAGCCGACACTTGACATCTCAATCGGAAAACTGCGTATAATACTTCATCGAGGTATGTTCCTTCTAGTTGTACTATTTAATCAGGTCTCCCGGAAAGGATTTGCATAATTTTGAGCGAGGTATTAAACCAATGTACAAAGTTACAAGTATAGAAACTGGCTGCCGGGCCAGCTGACACGTAGTTCTTATCGACATGTGTATACACACACGCACCCACACACCCACAAAACGCGATTACAAGAAAATAGTGTGAATCGCGCCGAAATCGAAATTATCAACGCCGGGTGACGGGCTTATATGCCCGTAAATTTATATACCGAATTTTCGTTGTCAGCATGACAAAAGCTTTCCTCTGATAAATGTGAATAACAGCACAAAAAAAACTGATGTGCTAGCAAGGTCCAAAGTACAAAGAACAATGTGTCACAACTATAATTAATGTGTTCTTGAGAAACAAGGTGTATATCTGGAATTATTATGCAATATTCTATATCAAAGTAACATTTTTTTTAGGATGAACGGAGAACGTTTGGATCTTTTGATATTCGGGGCAACCGGTTTCACAGGAAAACATACAGTCAAGGAGGCAGTAAAATTATGCAAGGAAAAACCATTTTCATGGGGAGTGGCCGGTCGCAACAAGTCGGCTCTGGAGGCAGTGATAAAAAATTTTGCTCCCGAGTCCGGTAAGTTTTAGATGCCTTCATTAATAGATTATAGATTGATTTCCTTAATTTTTTCTCTTCGATACAGAAAACATTCCGCTAGTCATCGCTGATGTCAAGGACGAGGAGTCCTTGAAGCAAATGGCAAAGCAATGTAAGGTCGTTGTCAACTGCTGCGGACCTTACAGGGTGTACGGCGAGCCAGTCGTGAAAGCTTGTATCGAGGCAGGCACGCACCATGTGGATGTCAGTGGAGAACCACAGGTCCTTCAATTTTTTAAAAACTACAAGATGTTATCGATGAGGAATGATACTTTTTTTTCCCGTTTCTCATAGGACACTGTTTTCATGAAAAAAAAAAAATGGACATTTTCATATCGCTTGCTCATGAAAGTTGAATGTTAAAATTTTCATGTCACTGTTTGATAATGTTCCTTTATTCACGAAGCTTCTTCTGTAAGAAAGGATTTTCTGTATTTTTAGCTTTGTCATAGAGGAAGCTTTGCGAAGAAAGGAACAGTATGAGAAAATGATATGAAAATTTCAATTTGCAACTTTTATGAGAAAGTGATGTGAAAATGTCAATTTTCAAATTTTATGAGGAAGCAATATGAAAATTTCAATATTCAACTTTTATGAGGAAACAATATGAAAATTTCAATATTCAACTTTTATGAGGAAACAATATGAAAATTTAAATTTTCAATTTTTATGAGGAAGCTGTATGAAATTTTTTATTTTCAACTTTTATGAGGAAGCGACGTGAAAATTTGAATTTTCATCTTTTATGTGAAAGCGCTATGAAAATTTCAATGTTTAACTTTATCCAACGTCAACGTCGCGTTAGACTTTTATGAAATTATGCGCTGTTAAATTTTTTTTGGCCCTTTCGATTTCTACCGAGTAAATTCATATGATACCTCTTATCTAGCTTTTCAAACCCGTGTATGCATCATCTTGTGTATTTCGTGCCATAAAACATAATAGGCACCGAGGTTTATCCGCGATGCAATCGGGAAGCAAAGAAATCGTTGTTTAAAAATACACGCGGGCCTCGATTTGTGCGGCCTCGGTTTTCGCAGCAGTCCCCACCACGGAGCGAATATCGATCGACGCAGTAAGCGATTTGCCGTGCTCGACAGTTAGTATGGGCGGGGCATAAATCGCTGCCTCGATTTTCGTGGGCATCAGCTGGAGCCGATCCCGCCACCGTCAATGAAGTCGAGGCCCTAGTGTACACAAAATCACTCAGTTTTGCAATTTCGGCTATAGAAATTCCCGATAAACTTTTTTGTTAGTCGTCGCTCCGGGACTATATTTCATGTATTTTTTCACGCTGATCACGAATTTACCACTGATTTTATTCACAGATCAATATTTAAAAAATAAAGTATTAATTTTTTCAAATTTCGATTCTCTCGAAATTTCATAGGGATCATCAAGTGATCATATTCGGTCTGTGTACGCGTTTTTAGCCAGATAGCTAAAAAAAATGGTGGGCTAGAGCGCGTACCGATATTTTTGAAGAAATTGAAAATGGCGTACAAAAAAAAAAGTAACTGCACATTTTTTAATAAAATTTTACGTAAACATTGACTATTAATCACATATACTGTGTGTGCAATATCAGCTTGATCTGTCAGGGGTATTCCCAAGTTATAGTGCACCCAGAAAAATAATTTATTTGACGGGCACCGTTTATTTGGTTTAAGTAAAATATGTATTTGATTTAAATGAGTATTCATTTAATTTAATTAACCATTTACTTAATTGAAATAAATATTTATTTTAATCAAATAAATATTTATTTCATTCCAATAAATATTTTACTTAAACCAAATAAACGGTCGCCGTTAAATAAATTATTTTTCTGGGTGTGGTTTGAATTTTTCGCGTCTGATTCACACATACAAAGCCGGACATTTTTGAAATGTCATTTTTCGACGTTTCTTAACACTTTTTTCCCCCAAAACAAAGCTCCTCTTAGAGGAAGCAAAAAAAAATGAAAGTGCAAACTAATGTGCACGTTTTTTAAAATGTATCTAATCATCTCATAATCTAATGATTTTCTACCGCAGTACATGGAGACGATGCAGTTGGAGTACAACAAGTCGGCACGTGACGCCGGAGTTTACGTCATAAGCGCCTGTGGATTCGACAGCATTCCATGCGATCTTGGTATTATTTACACCCAAGGAAAGTTCGATGGCGATCTGAACAGCGTGGAGACTTATTTGAATATTTGGCAAACGGCGAACGTTGGCGGTGTTGGGCTGAATTACGGTACTTGGGAATCGGCTGTTTACGGTTTAGCTCATGCCAACCAATTGCGCGGACTTCGTACAAAATTGTTTCCCGAACGACTGCCGGAGTTAAAACCGAAACTGCAACCCCGGTACGTTTCTACCGCGATTAACCGTGAGCGACGTGATCGCGGACGAAGAGTTTTCCAATTGTTTGTACACGTTTGTCCTCTTCGATTCACAGGGGTATGCATCGCAGCGCTATATCGGACGGCTGGTCCGTTCCCTTTCCGGGCTCAGACAGAGCTGTGGCTCTTCGTACGCAGCGTTTCTTGTACGAGAAATGCAAACAGAGACCCGTTCAGATTCAGACCTACGTAACATTCAAGTAAGTGACGCGTTTTGTATTTTCTTTTTAATTAAATTATCAAATATTTTTTTAAATATGCACAATTGTTTACGTAAACAACGTTTATATGCCCGTTTTACCGAGATTCGGTTAGGAAAATGCGTATGATTATGGAACTTGGTATTTCCAGGTCGCTGTTCGGAGTGTTAACCGTGGCTCTCGTCGGCGCTGTATTCTCGTTGTTGGCCAAGTTCCAGTGCGGGCGCGATTTGTTGTTGAAGGTATCCACATTACCTTGCATCTTAAATTTGGTATGTATAATTTGCATAGCTTATTAACGAACTTATTTATTTCAGTACCCGAAGTTCTTTTCCGCCGGACTAGTGAGTCACGAAGGACCGAAGCCCGAGACCATGGAGAACACTCACTTTTCTATTATATTCAAAGCCAACGGATGGACCGAAAAACTAGCGGAACCGAGCGACAAGCATACGGATCCTCCGAACAAGGAGATGATAACTAAAGTAACGGGCGTCAATCCTGGATACGGTGCAACTTGTACGACCCTCCTGCTGAGCGCTATGACCATTTTAAACGAAGCTGACAAAATGCCCGATCAGTAAGTAAACGAGAAATTATATTGTTATATTGCGTCATTTAGATCGTTATCGACGTTGGTAAAACGATCTTTGTATTACTTTCTCCGTATAGAGGTGGAGTTTTCGCCCCGGGTGCTGCCTTCGCCAAGACAACGATCATCGACCAATTGAACAATAACGGCCTTAGATTCGAGGTCATATCAGCGATCGAGAAGTAAAGGTAACGGCCAAAATTCTACCGTCGTATATGCGTACCTCCGTCAAAGTGAAGAAAAAAAACATTCCTTCTAAGCTCGGTTCAAATGCACAAAGTCTCGAAAATCAGTCTTATAATTTTTCTCTATTTAGTCGCCAGGAACATTCTAATCTATACCAATTATTTGTATCGGCTAAGCCGTTTCCTAACTTACTTTATAACATAAATATCTATATAAACGTTTATCCATGCATCGGCTTCGGAAACTATAATGATTTATCAACGTCGTTAATAAATATTGTCAAGCTACACTGACTGTTCTTCGAGACATTCCCCGCTGCTGTAAGGAACGGGGCAACATCGTCAATATTAAGTACATTTTGGACGAAAAAAAATGCCCACCATAGAGTTGCGTATGGGAAAAGGTACAAATAATGTTTACCCGGAATCGTAGAATATTACGAGTCATCGTCATGATCGGTATTCGTTGATTCTGCGAAGAAATTGAATTGAGCGGCGAGGAAAAGCATCGATAAACCGAACGTTTTGCTTTGACCTTTCCGGGTCGCTTCGACAATTTTGTTAAATCTACTGGAGCTCCGAGATCTCCCGTAGAGATCAATGAAAAATGCCGAGGACACATTGTCCCAGTGGCCCGCTGCGAACAGAAAACTCACGCCTCGCGTAGTAACGTTCATCGGAGTTTCAAGGAGCAACAGCCAAATGTGAGTAGTGTACGAGAGGAGAACGGAATTTGCGGGTACTTTTTGCCGGCCCAAGTTCATTGCCGAACGAAGTACCTTGCGCCAAATAATAGGTGAGTGACGAAACGCCCTAAAGCAATCTATCAATCGTGAATCGGTTTTTTTTTCGATCTGATTTTAGTGAAAGCACATTCGTCGGTGAGCCACATTATATTTACAACATCAGGAATGTTGGTAACGAGCAATTTTTGGCAAGCCAATAATACAGTAGAATGACATTATCGTACTTCGTTTCACTTATCAATGTACACTCGGTCGACGATTGCAGCAGCTCCGATAATAGCTACAGTAGACAACCGCGTAAGTTGAATCCAGATAAGTTTTGTGGAATGGATTACTTGGACAAAACACGACCGGGTAAGTTGCATCGGCCTTTTCTGGGTGTCCGTCCAGCACCATGGTGGGAAAATGAAATAACCGTTTCATTCGTGTTACTTGCCTATCAAATCGTACCTACTTCATGTTTTTGTACCGCACTCAGAAAAATAATTTATTTGACGGCGACCGTTTATTTAATTTAAGTAAAATATTAATTGGAATGAAATAAATATTTATTTGATTAAAATAAATATTTATTACAATTAAGTAAATGATTAATTAAATTAAATGAATACTCATTTAAATCAAATACATATTTTACTTAAACCAAATAAACGGTGGCCGTCAAATAAATTATTTTTCTGGGTGCGGACGGGAGAGTGAGCAGGTACTAAAGCGGCAGAGGGAAATTCAACTTATCCGGTCGTGCCTAATTGGATTAGTTCCCGAGCATGTTACTTACGCGGTCGTCTACTGTATATGTTTATTCAACACTCAAAAAGTCTCGTCGTCGATACTTCCGACAATTTCCACGTGACAACGTTCTTTCTTTATCTCCAAGAGATTGAAGTATTGTGTAAGTATAACAACGAGATTATATACAAACTCTAAAAACTTATTTTTTAAATATGAAATAATATTGTATACATTGTCACGCAGTGTTTCCAGCCTTCGCACGAACGTCGCGAGGTTGGGTCTGGAAATTAAGGAGGGAGTCTCGCTGCGCGCTCACTTCGCATATGTTCGACAAATTACCCGTCAACAAAATTTTTTTTAATGAAAATGATTCGTTTATTTTTCTGAATACGTACACTGATAAAAAAATACGGTTGAATCAACTAAGATTCGGGCAGGGACCTTCAACTAAATATTTTGTTGGTACACCTAAAAAATTCGTCAGTTCAACAATTTTTTGGTTGTTTTCACCTAAGTATTTTTGAGTCATTAAAATATTTTGTTCGACCAACTAAATATTTATTTGAACGTCCCTGCCCGAATCTTAGTTGATTCATCTGTACTTTTTTATCAGTGCATGAATTTTTTCAGATTTTTAAGTAATCGTTGATTTTTGTTCTATAAAAAAATAAAAAATCAACGATTACTTAAATATGTGAAAAAATTCATACGTATTCAGAAAAATAAACGAATCATTTTCATTACAAAAAAGTTTTGTTGCCGGGTAATTTGTTAACTAATTAATTTTTTGATGAATTAGTTAATAACATTTTGCAATTATTATTATGAAAAATTAATCTTCTCAGTACCTTTAGAATACATGATTTTTTTCAGATTTTTACGCCATCAAGAAGTACTTGCAATTTTCTCTTATTGTTGTCGAACTTATGCGAAGTCAGCGAGCAGCGAGACTCCCTCCTTAATGATGTGAGGGGGGAATCCCCATGTCTTTTGGGTACCGGCGTGGCCGATAGTCGGGTCTCCCTCAAAAAGAAAAATTATAATTTTACGCATTCGGGGTATGCATCTTCGGAGTATTGCATTACCGATCGCTGCGATCTTACGTGACCGGCTGCTTGATCCTCGAGACGGTAACGACATTTCAGCTTACAGCTGACAAGTGGAGCGACGTAAATTTACCGATACGGTCAATAGTTGCAGCGATAAATCCATCGAATGTTCTATATATTAACGACCGATATACGATAAATTTAAAAGAATATCTTCGTCTACGAAAAAGTTCATACGCACTTTGCTTAAGCAGTGAACCACCAAGAAAATGCAACTGCAATAATCGCCAGTAATGTTCATCCCCGAGTTCATAGACTTCAAGAAATGTTCCGCGCGACACACATCAATGCACAGTGACGATTTTTAAACCCCCTTCGCTTGTCCGTAATCAGGCGTACTCGCGCGTCCTTGTGTCGAAGAAACTCGTAATTTCGTAATCGGCTTTGTCAAGACGAACAAAATTTTTTTGGAGCTTTTGTAATCCGAAGTCAAGAACAAATCCCACGAAATTTACAACAGCGATTAAACATTAGCGCGAGGATTGTTACACCAATGATTTATAATTCGTTGAAAAATCGTTTCGACGGTCTTGCACCTGTATTTATCATCGAACGAATCCAGTCTCCTTAAAAAAAAAAATGACAAATGCTATCGACACTTGCAACACTCGCTTATTCGCTTGGTGATTGACAGAATTGTGGAACTTTTTTTTTCCCCCGGTGCCGAGTTATCTTGCACCAAAGCGATTTCTCCTCTGCGTATCCTTGACGTGGCTGTGAAAAATATATATATATATGTATATATAAAAATGCTCCTTGAGACATTATTTAAGAAAAACGACTTTTTCAAAAATAAAGACCTGCATCGAGTCGCCCGGTCAGTACTCGAGAATCAAAACGAGCGTGAAGAGTCGATCGGTACCTCGGCATCGAAAATATTTGGACGGTGAAAAAAAAATAAAAAAAAAAATTATACGCCACACAGTATATACCAATACATTCGCGTACCGTGAGTCTCTTTATACGTCTAGTGTATAATATCAAAGCGACCGATGGAGGGGTTCAAAGCCTCCAGCGTAGCCTCGCGATGCTATATAAACTCAGCCGTTAATCCGAAACTTGACACAGCTTCGTTAACGTTCTAACAATTCCCCGTTCCACGGGGATCGCTCTAGTTTACCGATTTGCAGGTGGACAAAACAATTCGAGACAGTGCGACGAAGTGAACGCAATCCTCGACAATATCAACGTGCACCGAAATGAAGGGCGAAAAGGAACAGAGAAATGGTGTCGCGGAGAGGGAAAACGATCACAGTTCTTGCGACATTACTAAACAGGGTGAGTTAATGAATTAACATTATTTTTCAGAATCCTTCGACTATTTTTTTTAACAGTTCGTTTATTCTCTGCATACATGGTAATCTTACAGAAGAATTGTGGGAAAGACGAACGAGAAACCCCGAGCGTTCTTTGGTGAATAACCGCAATCGACATGGCCGACCAGTGGCACTCGACGATTAATCATTTTTGTTCTCTTGTGATCTATAATATCCACAGTATGGATAGGCTGCTGTCGGGCAGAGCTGGGCAAAAAGTACTTAAAGTACTTGTTACGTAGTATCGTACGTATCCAATACTTTAAGTACGCGGTACCATAAGTACTAAATACTTCGAGTACTGTACTCAACTTTGTTCTGGAATGATGTTTAAGAATATTTTGCCGGTACTCAAAGTGCTAAACACTTCAAATACCAAGTACTTTAAGTACTTTGCCCAGCTCTGCTGTCGGGTGTAGTAGGGTAGAGCGGGGCAAAACGGGACAATCTGGTAAAACAACATTTTCTAATAATTTTTGGATCGAACGGCGAGGCAAAACGGCGTGGAAAATCCTGACGTATCGACGGCGCGAACGCGGGTATCCAAACATTATTGGAAAGTTTAGTTTTACCGATTGCCCCGTTTTGCCCCGCTGCCCCATTTTGCCCCGCTCTACCCTACTTGAAAAATCCTTGGGATGCTTTCAATAGGTCCATATTGCGAACAGAAACAATAGGAGAAACAAAAAAGAAGACTGTTCAATGTTTTCCATGCTCTGCGGCTGCTAATCCTTCGACTGTCGTTCGGCGGAGGACCCTAACGGAACTGAGGTGACCATCGGCAGACTTCAATAGACTAATGCACAGTTTTGAAAATTTTTACTTGCTCCAGGCTCGCGTGTAATCTTTATTTTAACGTCGTTTTTCTGTAAACCTTGCAACCATCACTGTATAGTCTTATTTACAGCGATGTTTAGTCTTACACTGAGAAAAAAAAATTGTTTTGATTAACCAAAAATCACGGTGACATACGTTCAAAGCTGTTATTCGTTTGATACAAATGAAGCATTGTTTTGTTAAACGATTATTTGCTTCAATTTACTCAAAATTAGTCGATTGAAACAAACATATTTGTTGAACCAACAAAATACACC
>JAPYZD010001786.1:0-23113 GCA_030522725.1 Ichneumoninae sp. B BG-2022a
TTTTTTTCAGTAATTTGTTATGAACATTCTGAAATTATTATTATGCACAAATAATCTTTTCAGCACCTTTTATATGCTAGAATTTTTTCAGATTTTTTTTCTCATCGAGAAGTGTTTATAATCTTTGTCTTTTTTCTCGCGAACTTATGCGGCGTCAGTCATTGTGCTAGTACTACCTTAAGTTATCGCAAAGCGTGTTTAAAGTAAATCGGATATAGTCGGATATAATCGGATAGATTCTCTCTAAGCTGCACGAGTAGCTTGGCTAGATCGTGCTCGTGCATACATATATATCCCTCCTTTGATCTCCGGTCATCGGCTAAGCCCTCGCAGTCCGCCAGAAAGAGGAAGAGGGGGAGGGGAAAATGGAGAACCGGAAGCTCGCTTCGAGAGTCCCGTGGGAGGGAAGTACCGAACGCGGTGCATTACAAGTACCGCTCCGAATACCCGTGACAAATGTATTCTCTACTCTTCAGCGACTCCACAACTTGCAGTAGTTTCTTTTAACACAGAGGCACGCGCGTGTCGAGCCTCTCGCGAAATGCCCTTCGTCTCGCGGCTGTCCGC
Source organism: Ichneumoninae sp. B BG-2022a (assembly GCA_030522725.1). NCBI lineage: Eukaryota > Metazoa > Arthropoda > Insecta > Hymenoptera > Ichneumonidae > Ichneumoninae sp. B BG-2022a. The sequence goes on from JAPYZD010001786.1 coordinate 568, forward strand.
GAGGCGTGAGGGACGACAAGCGGACAGGCTAGACTTTCCACTCGTGGCCGTCTTCGTGGGCTCTCATCATCGGCGTCGTCGACGCGCGCTGCACTTCTCATTAATTCCTCGTCTTCGTCGACGGCTCTCGTCCCTCGTCGAGTCATCCTGACGCCCGGAGGACTTCACCGGCAAAGGCTTCCCTCGAAGATAAATAAACTTTCGCTCTTCCCTCATCGCGCTCAACTGCAGACGGTTGCGCGTCTCTCCCGCAGAGAATTTCACGATTGTTCTCGCTATCTATTTTTTTTACGATTTTTTGCTTTCGTTTTTTTTTAATTGAGAGTTACGATGTATCGCGAAGATACATTATTTTATTCGTTGGAACTATCGTTGGGAGGAACGAATGTTATTTTATTTGCTGCGGATGTAAAAGCGGAGTTGGGAGCGCAGGCTCGTTACAGGTTGCGGCTTTCCTCGGATGGATTCTTATCACGCCACGAAGGAAACCGCGGAATCGCTGGGTGCGTGTGCTTTGTGTTACCGCTGCCGGCATGTTAGGTCGAGGAATTCGGAAGATTTATGTACCGTGAGTGAAATCACTGCGATACCTTATTTTTCGCTTCGGACTAGGATATTCTTATCGAGTATCGGGGTCAGCGTTGAAGAATTGGGTGATTTGCGATCGGCGGTGGAAAACTGTGATATCGGACCATTTGTCACATTTTTTTTACCTTTAAAACCTTTTAAAAGCTTTTGAAAAAGGAAACTATTTATTCAGCCATCGAGCCTCCCGGGTGAGCATCAGAAGTTCGCAATCAGAGCGCGGCCCTATACCTGCCGTGGCCAATTAACAAGTAGGTCGAACGAAAATGGGAAAAGGGAGTGAGGGACAGAGGCCAGAAACGTCAGCCAAGCCGGCTAATGGACATTCGCGAGAGGCCATCAGAGCCTTCGCGTTGGTTGAGGATCGATCGGTGTTCTCCAGTTCGAGCGACTACCTAGAGTACCCTACACGTCCGGTACTTCGAGAACCCGCCGCCTCCTGGAACACCTGGGCGATAACATCGTTACACTGCTCGCTCCGTGTGATTTTCGTGTATACGCGGAACGTGTGCGATCGATTTACCGCAATGCCGCTTGGTATTAACGCGGGAGCTGCGGATCTATCGCGATGCGGTTCTGAGAAATTCCAATGGATATAGGATTATCGGAGGAATCCCTCGAGGCATCGGGTCTTAAGCAGAAGGCCGATCGCGTTTCACCACCGTCATTGATTTCAGCCGGTTCGTTGGAATATTAAAACTCGGAGCGGAATTCACCGAGGTAAAGAATATGGGCCACCGTGATCAGCGTATAAATCAATGATTTATCACATATCGATCGAAGCATATTCACCGACTTCATCCGGTAACAGAGCTGAGACAGCTAAAACGATCCGTGACTCGAATTTGATGCAAAGAACGTAAGTTCCAGTCGAATGTGATCACCATTTTTCGGCCCCCGATGAGCATCATTGCATTTTTAATCGGGGTGTAGAAAGGGTCCGATACTTATCGGGAATGATGCACGCAGTAGATAACCGTCATTGATTTCAGCCGGGTTGTTGAAATATTAAAAGTCAGAACGGAATTCATTAAGGTGGTGTATATGGACCACCGTGATCAGCACATAAATCAACAATTTATCACGATAATATCGACCGAACCATATTCACCACCTTCATCCAGTCACAAACGTGAAACAGCTAAAACGATCAGTGACTCAAATTTGATGCGAAGAACGTAAGTTCCATGTGACCATAATTGATTTGAGTCATTTCACTCAAATATTAAAGCTCAGAACGGAATCCACTAAAGTGGTAAATATGGATCACTATGATCAACACATAAATCAATGATTGACCTTGATCACAATAATACAATCGAACCATATTCACCACCTTCATGCAGTACCAAAGCTGAAACAGCACCAAAGCTGAAACAGCACCAAAGCTGAAACAGCACCAAAGCTGAAAACGCACCAAAGCTGAAACAGTACCAAAGCTAAAACAGTTTGTAACTGAAATTTGATGCAGCGAACGCAACTTTCAGTTGAATCTGATCACCATTTTTTACCCGATGAGCAACGTCGTCTTTTTACTCGGCATATAGAAAGGTCCCGATATACATTGGAAATGATACACACGATGGATCGAATATCGATAGGGTCGACATTCAATCCGCGATGGAAAATCCTGATCGTCTTCTTTCCTCGTTGCATTCCTGCGGTCAGCCGCAGGGCAAGGTAACTCGTTAAGAGGCTTCGACCGTGGGCGCAGCTGCCGAGATTGAGCTGTTACGCACGAGAAAGTATCCCGGCACATTGTACCAGTGCGTACTCGAGTTGCGTGCGAAGTCGGTGCGTGCACTCGACCGTCCCGACCAACGCCGTGTATAATGCATCCCTTTCCGAGAGTTCCTTAACGCTTTTCTAATTATCGCGTGCGCCGTGAATTAACAGAGATTCACCGACGCGTGCGCAGCGTCCCTCGCCAAGCTAGCGCCGAGCTGAAGCATTAGCAACACCAAATACCGTAAGCGATATTAACAATTGCCATGGAGATGCAAAAAAAAAAAAACATCAAAGAAATGATCCACATGTCCTTTGACCGCGTTCCCGCTCCATTCTCGCTCGGGATAATTAATTGCGTAACTCATGTTTCAGATTATAATTGCGAGTTTTGATTAGTATAATCCCACTGCAGATGAAAAAATTTGCAATTATCATTAGAGCATTCTCGGCGTAATTGCGGCGATTCAAAGCAGTTGAGAAAAACAATTTAATTATTTTAATTGAAACGCGCAAAGTAGTTATCGCAGGCCGGTGACAATGCGCACGAATTTTTGTCGATCGATTGGAGCCAACGGTGCGCCGAGATTGGAGCGACTCTGGAAAGATGTATCGGGTCAACGAATATATCACAGTGACCAGAAGAAACTGGGTCTCGGACACGGGCACGTTTATTCGCGTCCCTCTTCGAGGCTCCCGGTGACCCTTTTATCTTCCTCTTTTTTTTGCATTATTTATATGCGGCATATAGTATGTCGGTGCTCGTTCTTGTAATTAATGGAAGAGCGCGCGAGTACCTACCAAGCGTAACGCACGTGGTGGCATTGCAGGAGCGAGGCGCAGCTCGAAGAGGGTTTCGTCTCCCGAGCTGTCTCCTTCGGTCCGTCCGGGATATGACGATATCCCCCCCGCTTGGCCACTGGCGTAGCCACAACCTCGACTGCTCGTGCCTCGAGCCTCTTCTATTCCCAAAAATCATCGCCGATGTTACTTCGGGCTGTTCCTACAAGCTCCCTTCCCGCATGCCTTTCACGCGTACACAATAGAACAAACCCGAAAAAACTAGACCTGTAGACATATTCTCCGTCGTTGAATTCAATGGCAAATGGAATTTGTATGGAGCAGATAGTCGCGACCGCAGGCATGTCGGCCTATTTACCCGATCTTTTTTTACTCTTCAAAGTCAACGGCGAGAATCAACAGCGGCATTGCGGGAGCCGGAAGGCTTCCTCTTCCACCAATCCGAACCTGGACGAAAAAGTGGGCTACGTCGTTCTTCCGACTCTTTCACCAGTCGAATACAAAAGAAGTCGAGAGGATTCGCCACATCGGAGATGTACTTCGGGCTTGAAAAAAAAAAATTCAATGGCTCCGATAGAGTTCTTTTAATCAGCTGAAGTAGCGTTATATACTGTGTGTCAATTTCCAGATCGTTCTTTTTTTTGTTGTTTTTTGTTTTTTCATAAGACAAAGTGTAACTCTGTTCGACGTCGGCGAAGTTTGTCGGGGGGGGGGGGGGGGGGGGGTTTGGGGGGGGCCCCCCCGGGGGGGGGGGGGGGGGGGGGGGGCTTATTTACTGGACGCTGTGATGTCGGTGGTCAATTAATTTGGCGAGTTTGCCGGTGGAACGGGGACAGGGACGATTTTATCGTGGTGCGAGGAAAACTCGCCATATTTAGCATCGACCGTAAAACTGCCTGGCATCGCACACACGCACGAACGGCACGGCAATGTCCGCACGTTCGCTGTCCTTTACGAGGCTCACATGTGTAACCGGCGTACCGAGCTCGTAGTCATAGACGAGTGAAAGAGGGGCGTTTATTATGTACCGGTAGGTATATAGCAATGCCGCGTTACGTGTGCCACACGGGTGACATTTATGGCCATGCGCGTGCATACCCGGAGTCCCACTCGGCCGATTATGCACGCCAACGAACCTTACAAATTATTTCGACGAATCGGTACTTGGGAGTAATGGGAACATTCGAACGCTTTGGTCACTCGTTGGTCACGCAGCAATTTCGGAGCACAATTTTAAAAATCATTTTTTTTTCGAGCTGACGTTATTACCGAACCCAACATCAGAGTCCGTGAACATAAATTGGTGAACATAAATTGCTTTATCAAAGATCGAGTCTTTTTTTATGATCTCGCTCCATTATCTCCAATTTATCTGTATGCATATAAAGATGAAAAATTGTTCGAAAACTCGGCAACTCCAGAGTAAAAATATTCGAGTGTTACATCGGGCCGTGACAAAGTCCGGAGGTGGCCGGACAAGGCCTTATCAGGTCCTTGTCAGGCCTCGAAGTAACGCTTGAAAATTTCTACTCGGCCCGCTGGTCCAATTTGCATGTGGTTAGGATGAACTTAGAGAAAAAGCATATCCGTTTTTTTAAGTGATTAATTAATTGCTCGTAGATTACCGGGAAACATCAGGCCTATAACTAGTCAAAATACGTGAATATAAAAAGGAATGCTTTATTAAAGTTCGAGTCTTTTTTTATTACTATGGTCCATTATCCGTATATATGCAAAAATAAAATGTGGTTAAGAAACCCGGGAATTGCCGGTTCAATTTACATGTGTTTTAGATGAATTTAAAGAAAAAGAATATTAGATTTTTTTATATTTTCTTTTTAAGTGACCAATTACCCGCATATTACCGGTCAACGTTGGGATTGTGACTAATTAGCCATAAAAAACGATGATTTTGCATGATTTAGCGCAGCAAACAGAGGTCAAATGGTACGAAGTGTTTAGATAGCTCGGCAATGGTATCTCAATTGATTTGCTGGAATTGAAACACAAAAAGACTTTAATAGGCGTCGATTATCCTCCGCCCACGATTTCCGACGATTATCCAATCGGCTCTCTTCTCGCCCGTGTACGCTATAACGGCGAGGCTACACTGTGCATCGGATCTGCGTGTTACCCTCCGACGATGACGGGAGAGGTGTAAAAAATTTTGCTGCGTCTCGCCGTCGACGGCTTGTATTTAATGCCGTCATGCAATATGTCACTCGTGCGGTTTATTAATAAATCGCACGAGTACCCCATGTACGATGTATAACAGCGTCCCGTTGATTCGAGACGACCGATCCAGACACGTTGCCGCTGACAGCACCCACCCGTGAAACAAATCCCATAGAAGGTCTCGGCGTGTAAAACCACAAACGTGGATTCTCCGTGTGTGTCCGTTCATTGCTACGAAAGGTCGTTCGATTTTGCGGTAGAGCGGATATCTGGGCTAGTTGGGAAGCTGGACGATAAAAGCTCTTGACGTAGGAGGGGAGCGGGGCAAAACGGAACCCCGAGGAAAAACTGATGTTTTTACCGATCAGGAATCGGTAAAAACATTCGTCCGGTCCGTTTTGCCCCGCCCTCGTCCCTACAAGATAAACCAAAGATTGATTGAAACCCAAACCGCTTTGCCAATACCGCGATCGGTTCTCGATCGTTAGGTCTTTCGAATTGGCGGTTTAACTTGATCGATGGATCATTAATGCAGTCCGAACGATCGGCCGCAATCCGACCGAAGTATCAACAGCGATACCTTGCATTTCTCTATCGGTGGCCGCGCCGCTTATGCGCTGCCTACATCCGACTTCCCTTCTCTCATTTTGGAAGACAATAAGCTCTCCTCGGGCTGAGCCGCGGTGACGCTGAGTCAGAGCAACCGCGGCAAATAAAAAAGCCCGGCGACAGGGCCGTAAGCGTTCCTCGCATCGCGTGGGTCGTCCTGTCTAGACAGCGCGGCTTTCCCGCGGTGCGCGAGTCGCGGGAGATGAGCATTACGTGGCCGTACGTAAAGCCGGAATGTAATATGCAAGAACCGTTGCAAATCATTCGGGAGTAAATGAAGACCGAAGATTCATTCGATTAAGTAAACTCCCAAAGTTCGCGAAACACAAAACAGTATCGCGCACTTTGAGAAACCACGGTGACTCGTTTATTTTTTAAATCTCGTGTAGCTCGCAAGCTCCGCGACATTAGCCACTCATCTGTCGATGTTAATTACGCTATGAACTCCGAAATCTCGACAATATAGCATTTCGAAGTGATTCGGGATTTTCGGATTCCACTCCCATAATTTGGATTTTTGGAAATTCACTCTCATACGCTCTAAACGCCGAAATCTCGAGAATATAGCATATGGGAGTGATTTATGATTTTCGGATTTTACTCCCGTGTTGTTTGGGATTTGGGTTTTTCGACATTCAGTCCCATATGCTATGTACGCCGAAATCTCAAGAATATAGCATATCCGAGTGATTTATGATTTTCAAATTCGAATTTAATTGCCCACAAGCTCCGACACCTTCAAATTTTTTTCGGTGGAACCGATAATGCAGCAGAGAAACGAATCCCGAGAAATGCGCATCAATTTTTGCAACAGCCGTTGCAAATAATTCGATAGTAAACGAAGACCGAATTAAATACCGAAGACCGAAAATAGTATCGTTTACTTCGAGCAGTCACTTTTGTTAATGTCGTTCAGCTCGGAAGCTAATTTCTCATAAGCTCCGATACCTCAATTTTTTTTTTCGATCGATCCGATAATGCAGCAGAGACGCGAATCGGGGCAGATGCGCCGGTAAAGCCGGAATGTATGCAGGAGCCGTTGCAAATCAGTCGATAATAAACGAAGACCAAACATTCATTCGATGAAGTAAATTCGAAAAATTGGCAGAACACAAAATAGTATCGTTTACTTTGAGAAATCACTTTTGTTAATCTCGCGCACCTCGCAAGCCCCGCGCCGGTATCCGCTCTTCTCTCGAAGTCACTTTTCCATAAGCTCCGATACCTTACATGTCTTTCGATCGACCCGATAATGCAGCAGAGACGCTATAGAAGTTGAGGAATTCAAAAACTCGGCTGTTTGCCCGCCCGCTTTGATATACCATCGTAGATCGCCATCTGCTGTAACGCCTCGGCAACAGGCCTCGACTAACAGAGTCTACCCCATTGATTTTTCGCCCGCAAGGGGCAAACGCGACGCGTCACAACGCCCCCGAGCTTTCGAACGTTGACCAAATAAGGGTAGTAGTGGAGAGTGAGAGAGTGAGAGAGATCGGAAGTAAAACGCGTGACAATTCTGAACGGGGCAGCCCTTGCAGCTTGCCGCTGCTGCTGCTGCTCACTCGATCGCGTCGATCATGGCCTCGTCTGACCCGAACTTCACCGCTACCACTAGTGCTTGGAATACGTCGTCCTCCTCGAAACTCCACTTGTTGACTTGATCTACTTCAATTACTTCGATATGTTACAATACGGTTACCGCTGCCTCCACTGCCGTTCCCACCACGTTCCTACTTACGCGAAACCCGACGAGAAGAAACGTGACGAGGCTGTGAATTTAACGGTGAGAGGAATGGTCGTTTGATTAATCAACAGTCTCGCGATTCGGACCTAACGAGATTACGGAGATTAGATTAATTTTTTTTTAATCCCCGATCAAGTGATTAGTCAATAACAAAAAAAAACTATTATCGGAGTGCTAAAAATGAGTCGTTCGTCACTCACGAATATTGTCATTCCGTTTTTTGTGTCATCAACATTTATTTTTGTAAAATGGAAAAAAATAATTGTGGGCAAGAAATTATTGACGAAAGTGTAAAGAATTTTTCTTCAGCTGTTTGTCGAGTTGTTCGGACTGAAGCGTTCGGTGGAAAATTGATCGTGCGTGATGGTGTTTGGAAAATGTGTGTTGCTATGCCCCGGAGAAGGCAAATAATCGTTGCTTCGGTTAAAAATAGAGTACACGATCGAACCGATAATTATTATTGTGGGACGTTCCAGTGGTTATTGAATTCGGACATTTTATTGGTATTTTTTTTTGTTTAAGAAGCAGAAGGTATTTATGAGAGCTTGCCCAGTGCTGGTCGAATGTCCGGGATATTCGGTAAATTCGTGTCGATCAAGTGTGTTTCCCACGGACCCGATTACCCGTCGGAGCTTTGGTGATTGTTTCAATAAGACTTAATTTAATCGAGACCAATTCTATCGGATAACGGTGAGAGAGCAAGCGAGAGTTCATTGAACTACCGTTAACTCACCCTCCGACTAAACCCTTCACTATTTCGGTCCCTCATCGAAGCACGTGCACGAGATAATTTATACGCAAAGTTATCCATAATTTGAACGGAAAGGCATTCATAATTTATAATCTTATGATCCCGCAGTAATATACACATATGCTGGAACTGATAAAATAACCAAAGGCAAATCTTATCGACCAGAGATATTGCCCCGTTTGCCCCGATTGTCCGTTCAAGCGTTTCTAAACGGAGTCTAAATTTAGATGCTTCGCCGGACAGTAGCCGAGGCTCTTGAGACATGGAAGTTTGACGACCCGTCATCTTGCCTTGCTGGAAGTGATGTTTTAATAAAAATTTCAAAAATTTTCTAATGATCGAAATTTCTCCAGTGAAGCGGCTAAATTTGGATGCCTCACTCGATAGTAACCAAGGTCTTGGGTCATGAAAATTTGATGAATCGTCATCTTGCCTCGCTGGATGTGATGGTTTCATACAAATTTCAAAACATTTCTAGTTATTGAAATTGTTCCAGTGAAGCGGCAAAATTTAGATTCATCATTGGACAGCAGCCGACACTCTTGAGTCATGAAATTTTAACGAATCGTCGTCTTGCCTCACTGTGAATGATGCCTTCATAAAAATTTCAATATGTCTCTACTGATTAACATTTTTCCAGTGAAGCGGCTAAATTTAGATGCTTCACTGGACAGCAGCCGAGGTTCTTCAGACACGGAAATTTGACGAATCGTCATCTTGTCACGCTGGCAGTGATGTTTTTATAAAAATGTCAAACATTTTCTAATGACCGAAATTTTTCCAGTGCAGCTCCTAAATTTAGAATCTTCGCTGTACAGCAACCGAGGCTCTCGATTCATAAAAATTTAACGAATCGTCATCTTGCAACGCTGTCAGCTTTCATGATAATTTCAAGCTGCCGGCGCTCGGTTTAATAATTGAACCGAGCGATTAAATAGGAATTTCTTTGATCAACTATTTCGCCGACGTTCACACTTTTTCCCTGCGATTCAACGCCTTCCCTCCCGTCACATGTATTCGCGTCTCCGGAGACCGTGAATTGGCATCTTGTCCCTTTTTCCCTCGAGTTAGCACATTCGCCGCCGTTTGTCCCTCTCCCGTTCGTCCGGAATTAACGCGCTCTGGTGCTCCGCGGACACGTGCGGATCGGCTCTGTGTATCGACAAAGTCCACGGCTTCGAGACCGTGGCTCAAGCGGAAAGTCGAATTCCACCGTGGTTAACGCACTCTTGCGCTAACCGGACAGTCTATCCTAGCTAAAAGTTTCCTCGCCTCGGTCCCTCGATGCGTCGAAGCTGTGCATCTTGCGAGCTGCCCACGCTAATTTTAGATCGGTCTCGAATACCGTGCAAAATTTGCCGTACCGTCGACAAAGAACCGACGACGCGACTCCATGGATATTAAATTAAATTTTGCAACTTGGTTATTATTAACGACACAATGCCTACGGCTCAAGCAGAAAGTGGAATTCCATCGTGGTTAACACACTCTTGCGCTAACCGGACATTCCATCCCGGCTGAAAGTTTCCTCGCTCAGGCCTCTCGATACTTCGAAGCTTCACAGTCGCTTTTGTGCGCAATCTAACTGTGAATGAAATTAGGCGATTCGACGCGCTCGTTTACCATTTTTATGCAGATTCCGCGAACGAATAATTCGAACCGACGTCCGCCCTCGCTCGTTTATTCATTCATTCCTTTGTGTGGAAAAAAGAGAACTTCCCCTCGTCTACGTTATTCAATCCGCGACTATTATCTGACTTTCAGATGTGTTCGAGGGCCTGAATCGAATTTTTTTTCCTGCCGCTGCCCGACTCCGTCGCTGTGAGCACACGAAGGGCCGTTATATTATAATATAACGAGATAATACAATAACGATGGGAAAACTTCTGAGCCTTCTGGCTCGCGACGAGTCGACCTGCTGCACTCCGCAGAAGTACGATGTCTTCCTCGACTTCGAGAGTGAGTATAATTATTATAATAATTTTTTTAATAACCTGGATATAATGATCCGCAGTCGAGGATGCAACGATCTTTATTCGTCGAACCATTCGACAATTGAAAATGTTTTCTTCCTCAGACGCCCAACCCTCGGAAATCGAGAGGGAAACTTTTGAGGCCGTTCAGCGCGTCCTCAAGAACTCGGAATCAATCCTCGAGGAGATTCAATGCTACAAGGGCGCGGGTAAGGAAATAAGAGAAGCTATTTCCGCGCCAACGGAGGAGTGTCAACGCAAAGCGTACCTCACCGTCGCACCGCTCGTAGCGAAGCTCAAAAAGTTCTACGAATTTTCTCTCGAATTAGGTAATAGTACATTTTTACTCATATTTTTTATTAATTTTTTTTCTGGTTATTTTTTGTAAACTGGAATTTTCTTTTTGCAGAGCGCGTCGTGCCGAAGATACTGGGTCAGTTGTGTTCGGGCAATCTATCGCCCACCCAGCATCTGGAGACCCAGCAGGCCCTGGTGAAGCAACTGGCGGAGATTCTCGAATTCGTGTTGAAGTTCGACGAGCACAAGATGAAAACACCGGCGATACAGAACGACTTCAGTTACTACCGAAGGACTCTGACGAGGGCCTCGCTCTCCAGGCAGGACAATCCCGAGCGTGATCTCGTTGTCGGTAACGAACTCGCGAATCGAATGTCACTCTTCTACGCCCACGCCACACCCATGCTGCGAGTTCTCAGTCACGCAACTATAACTTTCTTGATGGACGTAAGCTACGCAACGTCCTCGCATTATTACTTCCACTTCGTACATTAACGTTTATGCCCGAAGCGCACGCTCGACTGAATAATTCCGCCTTTCAGAATGAGGACATACCGAGGGAAAACATCACGGAGACTTTGGGCACGATGGCCAAAGTTTGTCTCAGAATGCTGGAAAATCCGTGAGTTGTTTTATCGAACCGTCGAACGTTCAGGTGTTTTGGTTCGTTGTGTCAACCCTTCGAAACACGGTGTATCACGGGATAGGGGAGAGTGGAGCAAAATGGGACAGACAATCCGGTCGTGTCGATGGGCAAAAATGGGACGTCTTAAAATTGTTGGAAAATTGCAATATTGAAGACGTTTTTAAAAACGCAATTTTCCAATCATTTTAGGACGTCCCATTTTACCCCATCGAAGGATCCCGATTGTTGGTCCCGTTTTGCCCCGTTCTCCCCTGCACCTCTTTGAATTCAGAAAAAATGCATTAATGACCAACCGGTGTATTTTAAACTTTACACTTGTAAAAAAAAAAAAATTGTATGGTTCAAAGGGTTAAGACGATGTGAAAGACCCTGCCGATTGCACTTCTTACGGTCGGTCAGTAACAAATCGCTTCTCCTATTTGCTCCGATACTGTTGATACTTTGGAAAGAAAAATTCGGAAAAAATTGGGAAGGCAATTTTTGCCGACTGATTTTGATCAGTCGTGTGAAATTTTATGTACTCTTTGCAGCAATCTACTGGCCCAGTTTCAAAGGGAGGAGACTCAGCTGTTCGTGCTCAGGGTGATGGTCGGTCTCGTTATTCTTTACGACCATGTTCATCCGCAAGGTGCCTTCGTCAAGGGTTCGAACGTCGATGTGAGTTATCCGGAAGACGAATCAAAGAATTTCACAGGCTCGAGAGTAAAATTATTTTTCATTTTTTTTAAGGTAAAGGGCTGTGTGAAGCTGCTCAAGGACCAACCACCGTGCAAGAGCGAGGGTCTGCTGAACGCGCTGCGTTACACGACGAAACATCTGAACGAGGACAACACACCGAAAAATATAAAAAATTTATTGGCGGCATGATTGCCAAAGCAGCGCGGCTGCTGCATAAGAAGTTGAAGAGAATTTAATCAATCGCCTCTGACGATTTATCCTCGATCTACGTGAATAAATGCTGTACCTTTGGGGGACAAGACTTCCAACTCCCACACACACCAAGGACCTGCCGACAAACTGCCTACGTGGTAATAATAAAAATACAAAGAAAACTGAAAAAAATACAAAAAAAAAAAATAGGCGAAAGGAAGTGCAAAATCGAATACGAGGAAGCGACTATGGGAATTGTGAAGTTACATCCATATCGTTGGTCCAATGCTTGAAGGGCTCGTAAGCATAGCTTATACACACTTCACATGCCCTATTTACGTTAGGCCATCGATATAATGAGCGCGGGAGAGCGACTATCGTGATCATAATTATTAGAAATTTATTATTACCAATTTAACAATTATTACGTAAAATAATCGATGCTCGAGCATTGTGTATAGTCAAGCTCTAATCGGGATTGAAGTAATTGATTATACTTAGAGCATATCAGATATTATCGAGAGTATTGGGGGGTACATCCAACATTAATTGTATCATTGATATAGAAAGTTTTTCGCCCCGGATGGGTAGTCGAATGAAAGTTTTAAGCTGAGTTGTGCCTATCGCAAAATGTTTCTTTTTTTAACTCTTGTTTCTTTCTCTCCGTCTTGTTTTATTTTTTATTTTTTTAAATATTCTCTGTTGTTAGGTGAGTAAGTTCGAGAGTGTTTCCATTAAGTAGGGACGAGCCTGCAGCCGAGGGGCTGTGAATAAAAGCGTTGGATATAAAAAAAATGACAAAATGAATCTTCATCGAGCTCTCTAATCTTCACTCGCCCCTCGTCTGCACAACGAACAACTACGTTTTACGAAAACCCGACATAAATTATTACTATTATTATTACTATTATGCAATGAAGAATGAAAAGGAAACCACGAAGTACACGACGATTTAGAGAAGTATTATCGACGATAACCAAAGAAATATATTGTACATTACACAGAACGACGAGGACGAAATTTATTGGTATATTAATTATTGCAATTACTATGATTAATATTAGTGAAAACGTGTGAATAGTATATCAATATTATATTTAGATGAAAAAAAACAAACCTACGGTAGTCAGATTACAATGCACGCGAGGATTGTTCGTTCGGAAAGTCCACAGATTCAAGAATATTGCGTGAGACGAGTTACGCGAACGAGTGTTTTCCCTGTCGTTAAGATTTTTAATCACCCATCTATTTGAAGTTTTTTTTTCCCAAGACTGCATTTATCTTTGAGGGTAAACAATGTCGCGTGCACACGTCTCAAATCTCAATTGTCAATAAATCGTAAGAGGAAGTTAGAATTATCAATGTGGGAGGTTGTCTCACCTCAAGAAAGAGAAAAAAAAATAGACACCCTTTTTGAAAGGCGAGAGTGTCCGGTGATGAGTAATACTATAAGTACTGTTCTTCCGTACGCTCTCTCAACGCACAACTCTGTACGATAAACTTGCTCTCTTCCAGTACAAAAAAAAAAAAATAGAGACGATCGGATCCGAAGCCGGATGTAAACAATAAACTAATCAATTTACGAAGTATCGAATCACCTAATCACTCTTTTGGTGTACTCTAAGACCCGTCTCCGATTCGCAATTTATCGGTATAAAAAAATGGTATAAACGGTATAAAAAAGCGACCGCAGAAAGATATTAAAAAATACATTTAATAACATCCATATAAGATTGAAAGTGCAAACTGTATTACTTCGAAATATACAATGATCATTGATAATAGATCGTTTTCATCCTCCCATCTGACAATATCTATGGATATCAAAATTGAGACATTGATAAGAGGTGAAATGCCTCTGCAATCGGTAAAGCAGTTCCCTACTGAAAAAGCCGATAACTTCGATACTCGAGTTACTTAAAGTCGGTCAGTCTGTCGACCGCCCTTACCGATCGTTGCTCTAGTACCGACGGAGTTGGAAAAAAGTAAAAAAAAAATTAAGTCCTGGTTTATTTTTCAAAAATCTTATATTTACTATCTTTCCAAAATGACCCTAAAGTATTTTTTAATCATCTACGACTAAACTCATAACAATTACGACACAATTTGACCACAGTTTTATTATAGAAGGTAAATATAGAAAAATATTGCAAGATAAATAAAGATGTTTGTTGATAGGTTCTGAAGTGATTCTTATCAATTTATTTAACGAGCCATTGAGCAAACTTTGTTATTCAAATTTTCATATCGCTCCCTCGCTTATCTGCAGCGAAGGCCGCGGGTAGTCTGGACAGGGAAGACGACCTTGCGAATTCGACACGGTTCGACCCAGTCCCGAGGATCAGCAGAGATCGAGGACGTCGTCTCGGGGGAGAGAGAGTAGATTCGGTGCCCGAAGCGCATTGTCGTGGGACGATGTCACTTGTAGCTGCAGCAGCGCGACCTCCCACACGATCGACTCGTGTATTATTGATTATCCTAGCGAAAAGGACATTTCTAAGGATATCGAGGACACCGGCATCCCTTCTATCATTATCCTTTCGCCATTTTTGCGCCTGTCCCACTTTTATCCCCGTAATATGTTTTTTATACTCGATAACTAGAGTAATTCGAGCTGCCGAGCTGCAATCTACGATCATTGATCGAGATCACACGAATCGATCGAATCAGCGGCTCAGTGCCGATTAAAGGCGTTCCCGCATCGGTATTACGCCGACCTCTGCCCTCGGTTTAATTATCTTCTGTAAAATACAATGGAACGACTATAAGCTTCCTTGATGGACCGAGCCGAATGCGTCTAAGGAGAAATTAACATTATGAAATTTTGCACACAGAAAAAAAAAATATCATTGAATCAAGTCAAATTTTCTTGCGGGCTGCCAATGAAGTAAAAATGTTGTTTCAATTCTACTCTGAATTCGTACAAATTCATACCGGATTGAAACGATATCATGTCACCTTGACAGTCTTGCTGTCGTTGTTTCAATATCATATGGAATTGTAAGAATTGAAAGTAGAATTGAACCAAACATTTTTTTCGACCGTAGCCCGCAAGCAATTTTTTTTTTCAGTGCATACATGGAAAATTATAAAAGTAACAAGGTAACTACAATGACACCAGCTGACAAGCTGCAACCTACGATCGTCGATCGCGATCGTAGGAATCGATAGAGTCGGCGGTTCAGTGCCGATTAAGGACGTTTCCGAATCAGCATTACGCCGACTTCTGCCCTTGGTTTTTCAATCTGCTGTAAGATACAATACAGTGAAAACTCGATCATCCGAACCCTCCATAATCCGAACTGCGACTTGCTTTGTCCGATTTTCTGTTATTCCAGCCATGGGGCAAAATTTCGATGTCTTTTGATCGTCGAGCGCTACTTTCTTGCAAGCGCGATCAAGCTTCTATCGCGCGTCCGTACGTTACGTCGAACGTTGATTTTTGTCGCGCAACTTTCATCAGTTCTCGGTGACTCGCAGAAATATTCATATGTATGCAGGTAAAAAACGTCTTGTGATTATTGATTAAATAATAGATTCCTAAGCGATTGAGTTGCAGCTGCGACGGACAATACTTCCACCTCTAATCGGAAGCAAAATGTTCTGACGATGGAAAAATAATTGGACATTGTTTTCGAACTGAGACGAGTACATCGTTAGCTTGCTTTTTTAATATTTTACGCAAGAATCTTATTTTTCGTCTTCAAATTTCCACTATCCGAATAATCGTCAATCCAAGCTGGGCTCGACCCCAATTGATTCGAAGAATCGAGTTTCTACTGTCGAACGACTAACAACCACCTTGATGAACCGCGCCGATGTGACCAAAAAGAAATCAACATCGTGAAATTTTTTGCATACATGGAAAATCCCAAAAATAAATCGATCGGCGATCGTTGCGGCAATGACTCGTAAACTTTGGGTTGCAACCGGTAACAGTTTCACCGTGCCATCGTAAAACACAGCTTCCAGAGGCCCTGTCTTCGCCCGGTTGTTAAATACCGTAGTTTAATAACGTACCTCGAGAGAGACCTTCGAATCCTTTCCCCGGAGGCGAGACGGAGCGGGATGCTGTGGGATAGCGACAAATCGCCGCTTGCATACCGATATTCTCTCTCCCTCACGGTTCTCCCGCGAATGTGTACACCCGATCTCTGGGAGATTTCTTACCGACTTTATCCGCACTCCTGGCGCTGCGGCGGAACGGCTACCGGGGGTGCGCGGGCGTGCCCGAAGTCTCGTATCTACGTATCGATCGTTTCGCGATTGGTAAGATTAGATTGTTCGGAGTAACCCTGCGCATACCGAATTCATCGCTCTGCTCCCGATTAAGTTGATCGTTCCACTCGTCAAACGCGGTTCCCAATGATCGTGCATTATTACATCTAGCGATCATTGCAGAATTCTTGGTTTTCAATTTTTTTCCAATTTTTTTTTACTCAAATTAGAGGAAATAAAAAATTCAAAAAAATATCTGAAACGAGATTGTTTCGAGGGCTCCAATGGCAATCCAGGAAGAAAAACGGAAAGCCCGATTCCCCGGAGCATAAATTCTCGGGCGGACCTTAATTCGATCAAAAGTTTCCTCGACCCCCTTACGTCGAACGAACGCGGGCGAGGCGTGCGAAGTTCGCCAACGCCTCGGGGACCCTTCGAGAGCTCGGAGCAAAGGCAATCGAGATCGAACTCTTACTTTCGCTGATTCGCAGAGGGGCCCCGGGGCCACGGGACTGGGTCACGCTCTCGGCCTTACGTGTGAGCATTACATACCGGATTTTGTACGTGTCATTTGTTTTTGTCGACAGTCGTGTCGGGCGTAACGAAAAGAAATAAATAAAAATTCTTTCATTAACGACGATAAGTGTTGGGAGATGCAAAAAAAAAAATACTAAGATCATTGCCTCTTTCGCGAGAGACGTTATTGAACGTGCCGGTTGGCAGTGGTGACCGGCAGTGCGTTGCGAACGACCGTCGTGCGTGGTCAAGCGCGACGGCTCGATTTCTATCGCGATACTCTTAATCGTACACCGACGCACAGACATATATGAATGAAGATTAACGCCAATGGAATGCAAAATAATTTGACAGGATGGAGGTGCTTCGGGCTGAAATGTTAATTTTTTTTTATTTGAAAATGCAATCTGAGGGTCGAGATTTAAGGTCGTACTAGCACAATGACTGACGCCGCCTAAGTTCGAGAGAAAAAAGATAAAGATTACAAACACTTCTTGATGAGAAAAGAATCTGAAAAAATGCTAGCATATAAAAGGTGCTGAAAAGATTGTTTGTGCATAATAATATTTTCAGAATGTTCATAACAAATTACTGAAAAAAAATTGTGCAACAAATTACCCGGCGACCATTTTTTTTTTATTACAAAAATGATTTGTTAATTTTTCTGAATACGTATGAATTATTTCAGAATTTTATCGAATACTCGAAAATTACGATTTTAAACAAATTTTAACATAAAGGAAACGAATAATATTTTGGGATCATTATTATGGACGAACAATCTCATCAGCATCTTCCATATGCTTGATTTTTTTCAGATTTTTATCCGATCAAGAAGTGTTTTTAATTCTCTTTTATTCCTCTCAAATTTAGGCAGCGTCAGTGATTGCGCTAGTACTACCATAAGACGTTAGTTTGAGCTGAGAATCGCTCTTAAGATTGAACTTAAGATCAAACCTCAGTTTGAACTTCATTTCGTGATTGGGTATGGTCTTATGTTCGAACTTATGTATGAGCTCAAGTTCGGTCTTAACTTCGGACTTAAGTTTGAACTCGAATCCGATTTTAAGTTCGAACGTAAGGCTGAACTTAAGATAGATCTTAAACACGCAACGAAGTTCAGGCCAAACGTCGATCTTAAGTTCGAACTAATATATTAAAATTTGACACTGAGTTACCTGAAATTGAGAGCATCTTATTGATTTTTTTTTGCGTCTAACCGAGAAGCAATTTTTTTTAATGTCACGGAAAAGTTGTCTGTTGACTTACATATGTTACTCAGGTACTCCGATTAATTTCCATGAAAATGAGACGCGAGCGATGCCGACAGGTTGATTTTTGGCCGAGCGGCATTTTTTTTTAGTTCCAACATGCGGGATGCCCTACTGGCCGCGAAAGGGTTAAATTACGAGCGACAGATGGCCTGCGACTTACAAGTAAGTCGAAGGATCATCACCGCTCGTGATTCATTGCCGCGCTCTCGGAAATTAATCGGCGGTACCGAGCGTGTTTGCAGATACTGCAAATGGGCGGTTGGATTTAATTCTACGCGCGTGCCGTCCCAATAGACCTATTTGTACCTCGCCTCGCGGTGCGTGTCGCATGCGAACGGCACCGCCGCGCTAGACCCCGAGATGAAGTCTCGAGACTTTTATTTCTTCTTCTTTTTTTAGGGCCCTTGTTTTTAAGTACCGAACGATTACTGGTATTCCCGATGATGCAACTGCCAAGTTGCATTCCTGCTCGCCTTAACAGGTGCACAACCTCGGACGCGTGGACGCCGCGTGCCTCTGAGACGATTGGCGGCGATCTCGAACGACCATGCGCATCCGCGCTATAAATTACTCTTCTTCGCAGTAATTTTTTTTAACTAAAAGAAATGTAATAATTTTGTTTTTTTCTTGAATTCTTGTCAAACCGATCAACGATTCACCGTTAGAAAATTAATACGAAAATGCTCCTGAGCACAATTTTTTTATCAGTGAAATCCGACGTGTGCGGTACGCGTGGGTGGTTGAATAAACGTTTTATTATGTATCTTGTGTTTACCATTATAAAGCATCTCGATCAAACGAGTTTTCTTGTCCGGTCGCGGCAGCGTTCGCCGGAGCATCCGAGGGCGTTAGCTCGACATATCGTCGTCGTGACGTAATTCTTTCAGCGGAGAAAGTTCACGCACCGACGCGAGATCCGGGCCGGTCTGCGCACATCTCGAAGAGTGCTCGAGCTAACGAGAGCATACGTGCTCGGAACACGTGTGCGATACTCGGCTGACTGACGCGTATAGGAAAAATACAATAAATCTGCCGGTTAAAAAAAATCCCAAAGAATTATAGTCCACTGCGCATAAGCCGTCCGTGCCCCGGAGCGAAATTTAGGCTTCGCCGCTTCGCGACACTTTGACATCATGAAATGCCAAGGGCCCTGAAAAAAAACAAATAATTTAATTTTAACAAGGTGAAAACCTATTGCGTGATCCATTTTGCTCGGCGAATTGGAGCGCCGTAAATATTGGCTCGTAAAATATTACTCTTTGCCATCCGATCGAGCTTCCGATAAATCGATAAATCAACAATGAGATTAAATAATGCATGACTGTCGGAAATAAAAAAATGCAACTCGGTAAAACAAAAATACTATAAATCTGCTGGTTAAAAGAAATCCCAAAGAATTGTAGTCTACTGCGCATAAACCGGCTGTTCGTCGGAGCGAAATTCAGGCTTGGCCGCCCCGCGACACTTTGACATCATGAAATGCCAAGGGCTCTGAAAAAAAATAAATGATCTAATTTTAACAAGGTGAAAACTTGCCCAGTGGATTGGAGCGCTGTAAAAATTATCCGTACTCCTCACCATCCGACCGAGCTTCCGATAGATCGAATTCCTCCGCGCCGTGACGATTCTATCACGAACGATAGATCGATAAATAATGAAATAAAATAATGCATGAACACCGATGGCACTCGCCGAGTGCATTGCTCGCATTTCGCCGGTCAATTAAAGCCCGAGATTAATATTTTTTGTTCCAGCTCGATACCGGTTTGCGACTCGTGGAAAAGGCGCGCGGAAGGCGCTTCCGGAAGAGGTGCAGCGGTGAAAAATCTATCGAGATTCAAGGAGTCGGAAATCCCAGCGGTACGACGCGGTCGGCGAAAGTAGCGAGTCACGTATGTACGATTACTTCGCTTATTCCAATTTTCTTTTTTAATTTATTAACCGTTGGAAATGTTCGATAAAGAGTGTTTTCCCTATAACGGGTCTTCCAATTCGCCACATATGCCAAGGACATTCGGCTCAAATTTAATCGACCCGCGGACAATGCCGACAATTATTTGCAATTTCTTTTATTCGACGAGAGGCAAATTTTCCGGTCGGCGAAAGTGGCGAGTCACGTTCGTACGACTACATCGCTTTTTCCCTTTTTCTTTTTTAATTTATCGACCGTTAGAAATATTCGATAAAGAGTGTTTTCCCGATAACGGGACTTCCAATTCTGCGCGTATGCCAAGGACATTCGGTTCAAATTTAATCGACCCGCGAACATGGTCGACAATTATTTGCAATTTCTTTTATTCGACGAGAGGCAAATTTTCCGGCAGCATTGTCCTTGCGTACGGATATTACTGTGAATTATTGCACGTCGGTGGGATGCGAAGATAATCGAGGATACTTGAGGAGCTACTTTATAGTCATTCACACGCAGTCGCGTGCCGCACGATTGTACGTTGAGTTAAATGATAATAACGAATTGCCGATATTAAATGACGCATCCTCGAGCAAAGTAGAGAGTAACTCCGAGGATAATATCTCTCGAGGGAGAGCGAAGAGAGAAAATTCTTGGTTGTTTGCGTCACACAGCGGCGAAGGCGTGGAAGCCTTGGCAATGCAAGATCTTTTTTTTTTTTTTTTACCTTCCACATGTATTATAATAAGCCTTCTCCGATGGAATTGAAGCGGAATGTAAGAAGCCCGGACATATGTCTTAGAGAACAGTCCTCGATATGCTGAAAACAATCTTGTTCGTACGGTAAAATTGGTCCCCGGATCATTGGCAGAAAATTATTGCGGAAATCGATACGCTCGATTCCAATTGCAATTTTTCTTCAGCCTTGATTGATGGATATAATTTTTTTTTAAATAACGAGGTCAATAACGGCCTGTTATAATGTTATAATAACACAAATAATATTATATTGACACATAATAATAATAATAATAATAATAATAATATAATAATTATAACAAATATTATAATAATCCTTCTTCGGTGGCGTTGAAGCAGAATAAAAGGCCCCGACATAACTTACTGGACCCTTAGGACCTAGCCATGTCGATAATGATTTTGTTGGCCTGATAAAATCGATCCATGGATCATTGGCAGAAAATGATTACGGAGATCGATACGCTCGATTCGAATTGCAATTTGTCTGCAGCCGCGATTGACGGATGTAATTTTCTTTTTTTACAAATAACGTCGTCAATGAAGGGGTATTATAATATTATAATAATACATAGTAATCCTTCTTCGATGGAGTCGATGCAGTATATAAAAGACTCGGACCCTTAGGGAACAGTCCCTGATATGTCGAAAATAATTTTATTCGTACGATAAAATCGATCCATAGATCACTGGCAGAAAGTTATTGCGGAGGTCGCTCCGCACCGATCCGCTCAATTCGAATAGCAATTTTTCTGTAGACGCGATTGACGGATGTAATTTTTTTTTACGAATAACGACGTCGACGCAGGGATCTCGACAGATCTCTCTACATTATATTCCGCACGCGTATGCAACAACATTTCCGAGGGTACGCGAGTTATATCGCGAAGGGGAAAGCCACAGCCTTTGGCTTTCGTGCTGAGACGGATAATGTTATCGTTCGCCCGGGGCGTCGGGTTTGCGTGAATAAATACGAAGCTGCGTACTCCACCTACTCGACACGTAACCAGGAGAGTCGTCGCGGATAACGCCGATGCATTGATAAATCTGGCTGCTCTTCACGTTTTTTTCTAAATCCACGACTAGACGTGAGTCACTCGACGCGGCGGTGGTCGTTTGTATATTCTCAGCTGCTGCAGCAGTTTTAAGCATCATCGATTCATCAGTGAGCATCGACGAATTATTCATGCTCAAGAATTTCGTTCCTTGGGTGCGAAAGCTGCAGAACCGCACGACGATGCGGGTTGCCGTCTTTACTTTCAGGCATCTTATTACTTTTTTCCCCCTGAGAAGCTTACTCAACCGTTCATTAAAAACTCGTAATAGCTCGTACATGGATGTTTTACCGTCTCGACCCAATTTTACCCGACCGATGACCGCTCGATAGTTTTTTTTATCTTCATTTTTTTTACCCCGACACTTATTGTTATGCGCTTTGCCATTAAGAAGGGAGTCTCGCTGCGCGCTGACTTCGCATAAGTTCGACAACAATAAGAGAAAATTGCAAGTACTTCTTGATGGTGTAAAGATCTGAAAAAAATCATGCACACTAAAGGTACTGAGAAGATTATTCTATAAAAAAAAATTTTTAAAGATGGAAAAAATCAACGATTACTTAAAAATCTGAAAAAATTCATACGTATTCAGAAAAATAAACGAATCATTTTCATAAAAAAAAAAGTTTTGTTGCCGGGTAA
>JAPYZD010001787.1:0-18712 GCA_030522725.1 Ichneumoninae sp. B BG-2022a
ATCGATATCGATAATGCACTATCGATATCGATAATGCACTATCGATATCGATAATGCACTATCGATATCGATAATGCACTATCGATATCGATAATGCACGATCGATGTCGATAATGCACGATCGATATCGATAATGCACGATTGATATCGATAAGACACGACTGATATCGATAAGACACGATTGATATCGATAATGCACTATTGATAGCGATACTGCACGATTGATATCGATAAGACACGACTGATATCGATAATACACGATTGATATCGATAAGACACGATTGATTCGATAATGCACTATTGATATCGATCCTCACCAGTTGGATAGTCGACCGGAGCTTCGGCTGCGGTTCCCCATGCCGAATAGGGATGCGCCGGGGCGTGAGGTGAAACCTTGCAGATCTTGAGATGCTTGAGTATCCCTGGCACGAAGAGGCCACCGATAACAATGAGCTTCTTGATAAAGTGCACACCGACGAGTATGGGAAGCACCAGAAGCTTGATCTTAACGAGATTCAACAGTATAAGTACCGGCAATATCAAGTTCTTCTTTTTCTTGAAAAGGCGCCAGTCATCTGCAAAAATAAATAGTACATCAAGTTCGAAAGAACCGTTGTCTGGCTTTCCGTGTATTGTTTAATTCATCTCTTTCTGTCACTGTCTACGTTTGGCATGCCAAGTGTATTTGAGACGTATCATATATGTTCTGTTACCTCCTTTCCTGTGTGCCTTAATCCACACGTTTTTGTCATTGGTTGAATTCGAGATCCATTCCAAAGAAAAGCTAAAAATGTTCTCTGTAACGTCACTTCCGGTTTGGAAATCTAATTATTTGCCCGGAAGTGATACAATACAAAAAAAACATCACTTCCGGTTTGGAAGTCTAATTTTTCATCCGGAAGTGACGTCATGTAGGAAGTACGAAGTGACGTATGTTCCATATAAGGTTACTTCAATTTTGAAACCGAAAATTGCGTTATAGAGCAGCGCTTTTTTATTTTTTTCGGCAATGTATCTCGAATGTATCCACAGAAATTAATGAATGCGGGAACAACGGTTGTGAAGCACGAGCGTAGCAGAAGCGTTTAGCGCGTGGTGCCAGCAACATGTGTGTTGCCGACCCAGAATTTATTGCGCGCACGAGCCGCCACTCGTCGCTGTACTGCGCGGAATTATCGGAATGCTCGTATGCTTAAATACACACTCGAGGAGATTCTAAACCGGCGTCAAGCGTTGTTATACCGCGCTCGTGCTCGAGCACGGGAGAAAGGCATATAATTATATCAAGCTATATAAAATTGCAAATAAAAAAAAACTTAAAGTTTATACAACTATCTCTAGAATATATCTAGAGCGATAGGACAGTGACAAATAAGCCGAAGCGTTAAATTGAAACGACCTTCGTTAAGGCTCTCCGTTTTATGCAAAAACTACTCTGGAATGTGAAACACTGGGCAAAAAGACCGGAGCTACTTGCTACAAGATTTTATGACTCCAAAGTGACCGTTCCTTTCTCCGGACGGTCAACTGCACATGCTACACGAACGGTTTTGTCGGACCAACGCTTGAAGTATGCTTTTTTTTTATGTCGTAAAATATTTTAAAACTATTGTAAACGGAGAATGTAAACGGACCGGGCGGGCCCCTCTGCATCTGTGCCATCTCGTCCTCGTCGAGAATTATCGGACCGGAGGCGAGGGCCCTGGCGCCTGCGGGTTGATCGAACGTGTACACCAGAGCGCGCCGGGTGACCAAATCCTCAGCGACGTCTCTCACGAACCTCAGCGTCTCCACGACGCCGAAACGAAGATCCCGAGGAATTTCCGGAAGCACCGATTCGGTGCTCGTCGGCGGTATCCTTATGACCTTGAACGGTCCGTAACTGATCTCCTGCGTCAATCACCGATCAAAACAAAAATCTGATGAATTTCTTAACTATTAAAAAAAAAAAAAAATCCTCCTTTTGAATACCTTTTGTCTCACGACTTCATTGAGCCACCGTACAACCCTGTACTTCCCGCAGACGAGAACGTCCCTCTTGATTACGCAGTCCCTCCGGCACCGTTCCACAAACTCGTTCGGCGATGATTCCTCGATAACCTGGGCCGATGAGTGTCCCGAGCACAGAAACACGATAATAGCACACTTAACTAGCCTGGCCAGCAGAGTCCCACGCACTCCCGCGACCTGCGATCCTCGATTCCTCGACCTTTCGCGTACCGGCCTCGAG
Organism: Ichneumoninae sp. B BG-2022a; assembly: GCA_030522725.1. Classification (NCBI taxonomy): domain Eukaryota; kingdom Metazoa; phylum Arthropoda; class Insecta; order Hymenoptera; family Ichneumonidae; species Ichneumoninae sp. B BG-2022a. Next base: position 2,231 of record JAPYZD010001787.1, read on the forward strand.
GCTCGACACTGCATCTTCCTCCTCCTCGATTATCCTCTCGGCCTATTGAGGAGTCTCGCCAATCCTTCAACTCGAGACGCCGAATTCCATTCACGGAACTAAGTCACAAGTCATGGTTTTTAGTTCTTAGCGATGACGACGCTGAGCCGAACAGTCCGATGCACGGTGCACGAATTTGCCGATCTTCGGGACGTCCAATAATTCATTGACGATCCCCGTTCGATCCGGGGGGGGAGGGAGTGTTGATAAAAAATAAATAAAAATCGCGATGCACGTGGTATAGCCGCGACCGGCGGAATCGCGTGACTGAGATCAGCCGAAGGTCCCGAAGCTCACTGGTCGTGCTTAGAAGATCTCTTCTCCATATATACGAGGTACATATAGGTCAGTGGGGGTAGCGCGGTCCACGCGGCTTAGATCCATTCTGCAGCAGGCTGGAGATTGCAACGGCGCGGTTCTCTCGAGCCGGCTTGCATCTTCGATCGGTCCACGGTGGACGCGAGTGGCCGGACCGCGACGGCTACTGGGACTACTATATAGGACATTATCGTCGTCGCGAGCTCCTTCGTATGTCCGACGAGCGTCGCACATGTTCTCTCGGCGGAGATAAAACCGCAGGTCGCGTTCCGGCATCTCCGGCAGTCCCGACGGCTTATCACGAGCGCGTACAGCAGAAACGATCGAAGTATATGGATTCAATCGATTGAAAATAAAAAAAATAAAAAAACAAAAAATTGCTCCGGTTACTCCTCATCAAGCCCATGAGGACGGTTCGCAGAAGCAGGACGACTGCTTCGCGCGCGTCTGTGATCTCGTTAATCTTCCGAGCAACCGAACAGACCGCGCACGTTATCCGTACGGGAGTTTCTCAGGCGAGTCACGTTCGAGACATAGCGATTTTAATTATGACGGAAAAACTGACCGGAGTGTCCAGTGGAATCGTTCGGGGCCGCCGTAGGACGATCGTTACGACGTCGGGGTCATCGGGACGAATCGAATGGAGACGTAGGGGGAAAATGAACTAGGCGTAAAAATAAGGGAAATATCACAACCCGCGCAATTTACTCCTACACTGAGAAACGCTTACATAGTAAATAGTTCCCAAGGGGGACGTCTATATTTTATGGTGACGACAATGACGAAAAATTATAGTTGTAACTATGATTATAGTTAAATCAATTGAATATGTACTATCACAAACTATCTATATAGACGTCCCCTCTGAGAACTATTCGTTATAGTAGGAAATACCATCCTTTTTTCTCAGTGTATATGAAACAACAGTCATCACTCCCATAACAACAAGAACAATACAACTCAATAAACGATTTGCACTCAATAAGCTAGCAAACATCCAACCGCTATGCTTACAACCCACACAAAACATTACCCGAAGACATAAACATCCAACACACACTACATATCAACATCTAAATGGAATGTCGAACGAAGAAGTATAAAAATGTACCATCACAAAAAAAAAAGAAATTGCAATCACACCCCAAATAAAAGATAGCCAGGGGCGGAAGGACTTCGGTCGATAGCCCGTTGACGATACAAATGTAAATGTGTAATTGTATTAATGTTCAAAAACGGTACCGGTCGTTAATATATCGTATGTATTGTCAATAAAGACATTTACTACTACTAAGGGAAATAATCGACGAGCCATGAGGGATCGATTATCGGTGTCAGCTGGTTCGCGGCTCGTGTCTTATCGACCCGGCAGTCTCGACGCCGGTTCTCTCAACGCGGTCGGCGGGATGACGAAAAATCCGAGGCACGACGATTGCACGCAAAGTGCGCTGAAAGGCTGAGCGCGCCGATCACTGCGCGAAAACGCCGCTGCAGCCTCTTTTCCCGGACCGGTTTGTCCCTCGCCCGTTCACCGATCGCCGTTTCCGGTAGATTGTCGTTAAGGAATCGGCGAGACGAGCCGAGGAGTTAATCAGTTGAATGGACGAATCCGCAATGACGAAAAAGACGACGAAGTGCGCGACTGATCCTCCGTCAAACCTTCGACCTGATTCCTTCTTGTATTGACGAAGAACCCTGCAGTTCAATTTCTCTTCGGCTCGACCAGTAAAGTAAAGTAAGACAACGCAAAAAAAGATATTTGCCGCGGGACCCGATTCTCAGTAATCTCCGGAAAGTGAAACTCCCGGGGACCTCACATCGTCTCCACTATGTTGATGTAATCTCACGCGGCGAGGTCACCGAGGCGTAACAGAAACCTCGCATGGAGGTGTTCGAATGAACACCCCTTGCTTGACATTGTCGCGATGCGACATTGTCAAGCAATATAAAACACGCGATCATCCCGTTTAATGACACGCGAGTCTCCGGCACTGTGGGAATTAAGGTAGACGCTGCACGGAACACTGCACACAGGAAAATAATTAATTTGACGGGCGTCCCGCAAATACATATTCATTTGGTTTAAATAAATATTTATTTGATTTAAATAAATATATATTAGATGTAAATCAATATTTATTTAATTTTGATAAATATGTATGTGATTTAAATCAATATTTATTTTACTTTGAAAAAATCTAACAAAAACGTACTATCAGGGAAATTTGCATTTACCAGTTGTTCTTGCGAGACCATCGCGATTAATATTTCTCGTGATTCAGGACTCATGCAATAATATAAAACAATCTCCTTTACTGCCAATAAATGCATTCAATTTTGAATAAACAATTCTAAAAATTGAGCACTCATTTCTCACCTTAATTCGATGCGTTTCCGGGACCCTAATCGCACCTGTGTCGCGAACGCGCATGCGTTACGACGACAATGTTAGGACGCCGGCGCTTTCCAGCGAGGAATTTCTGTGTAAAAAAAAGGAGAATGGTCGATTTACGGAGTACCGGAGACGGGAGCAGAATGAGTGAGCGTCTTCAGCAGCGTCATTGTCGGATTCCCGTCCCGCGAAATTACGATGAGAAGAAGTTCTCATATAGTTGAGTACCCTGAGGCGTTAGGCGTTTCGCGGATGAGGCGTTAGGCGATCTCCGCCGTCAACACACTTTGCGGCATCGCAACGCATCTTTTTTGTAATCGACCCACTTTAACAGACTTGGCCGATATCGGTAATCAATAATCATATTACACACTTGACCGTGCTCGCATTTCCAGTGCCTCGGTTCTCGTCACCAGGTACAGATATACAGTATAACACAAGAACGGAAGCAAAGCTATTCAGGCCGCGGATGTTTAGTCATGTATTTTTTTATTGAAGAGTCTTCCTTCTTATTTCTCGAAGATATTTTATTTTGATCGAAATCTTTCTACGTTGCAAAGTGGCGAGGCGAGTATCAAAGGCTCGGAATCATCGCGGGTCTATGCAGCGAACAGTAATTGCATAGCTGCGTCGATCAATCATTGGTACTCGAGCGATCATAATTATCAACTATAAAGTATAGTCGTTGGCTTGAACTGTTGCATGCAATATCCGTCGATTCTCATCTTCGATAGCCCATCGGTCTTTTCTCTGGATGTCAAGATTAGTGGCAATGTAACTGGGCGGCGCATGATTAATGCGTCATTATTGCACACCTCGAAGTTACCGACGAAATATTACGAAGTATTCGAGGTAAGGTGCGGTAGGACGGACGAACTGGATCCAGTGTTGTCTTATTACACATTCTGCCTCCTCACTTTCTTCTTTTTTTCACTGTCGACGTACGAGTTTCCCTTTATGTGTCTCTTGCAAAAATTGTCGATGACTGAAACTGTTACATTTACGACGAAACATTAATAATCGGAAGGTGCGGTAGGTCGGACGAAATGGCCTAAAGTTTTTGTTATTACACATTCTCCCTCCTCATCTTGTTCCTTTTTCACTGTCGATGTACGAGTTCCCTTTTCCGCGTCTCTTGCGAAAATTGTTGATGGCTGGAACTGTTTACATTTATGTCGAATAATTAATAATCGGAAGGTGCGGTAGGTCGGACGAACTGGCCCAAGGGTTGTCTTAACACACATTCTGCCTCCTCATCTCTTCCTTTTCCACCGTCGATGTACGAGTTCTCATTTCCGCGTCTCTTGCTAACATTGCCGATAACTAGGACGGTTACCTATGTTTACGTCGAATAATTAATAATCGCGATAACTGGAGCAAGCGAAGGCGCCAGAGACACACAGCGGGATCGTCAAGAGCAGAGCTCAATGCCCTCGAGAAGACGCGGCTGTGGAATTGTTGGAATTAATTGATCTCGTTGTCGTTTATTTTTCATAATAAATGAGCTCTCGAAACTTGATCGCTGGAAAAGGTAACAAAAAATTTTTTGTGTGTCGAGAGGCGTGTCGCGAGTTAGAAGCAGTTTCAATTCGTCCCATTTTGTTAAAACGTGGCTCGGCGGGAATCTTCACGTACGCGCACAGTGCACGTGAACATTGGCAATCGCGTCGACAACTTTGTTTTTTTTTTTTTTTTTGTCGTGCCTTTCATTTTCGATCCCGCTGGATAAGCGTGCCCGAGTTCGCGCAATTCCGACAAGTGGGACACGCGTACTGCCGGTTACTTGTAATACTAGTCATATAGGCAGACATCCGAGCGCCTGAAAACAGCAATTTTTCGATAATTCTTAACGCTGCTCGATCACGGTCATTGACGCTTTTAACTCACGCTTTATGTCGTTTATCGTGGGACACGAGTGCCCGTGTGACGACTCAAATGAGCAACAGCCGACGAGGACTCGCTGTTTATATAAAAAGTCGTCGCGGTAATGTCATCAAACCGCTTGGCATGTGTCTCTCGTTGAAAGCATGTGATGAGGCTTATGAATTTCTGACCCCAGGGCTGCAATTGTAAAAGACTCATTGAGTGTCGACCGTATCGCCAAACCGCGATGCGTGTCTCACTACAGGCTACGAAGTAACTAATTGTGACATAAAAATTTAACTATTATTATTTCGTGACCCCGAGTGGCGCAGTACCGTTCATACCTGATGTCACGTGTTACTTTCAAGCACCGAATGATAAATGGTAGGAGATCTACGTTGATCAGATCGACACTGCAAAAAAAGTACATGCGACATTGGTAGGGTATGCTCTACGCCAAATTCATTCCAGAAAAGAAAAACTCATTTTCGTTAAAAAGTAACTACGTTGGAAAAACAACATGTAACCGTAATCTTATATACTATACACTATGTAATGTAATCTATGTCTACTATGTACTATGTAATCTTATGTACTATACGTGGTTTCGCAAACTAATTTATCAAAAAATGTCATTTCCGGTTTGAAATTCTAATTTTTTACCGGAAGTGACGACATACCGAAAATACATTACATCCGGTTTGAAGATCTCATTTTTCTAGCGGAAGTGACGTTTTCTCGCGTGACGTTACTTGCGGTCGAAAAGTTAGATTTTGAAACCATAAATGACATTTTTTCGGTATGAAGTTACTTCCGGTGGAAAAATTGTATTCAAACCGAAAGTGATGTATTTCCCGGCTATATGCACAGCTTTTACCCAATTACGAATATATTTTTTTGCCTAGATTTAATCTCCGTCACGTGGAGGGGAACCGCATCTATAACAGAAACATAACTCGCCGGTGATGAAGAGTGTTCCATATCGCTACAAATTCTCGACCGGCCAATCTCACCGCCGCACATGTAATACATCAAAGTCGTGCCATTAAACTTTAATCCTTTTTGCATTACGATATCGAATATAGATCAGCGATAAGAGTTTCGAGCGCGTGAACTTCCCCCAAAGCGGATCGTCGGGGAACAAGTTCGAAGAGCCCGCGGCGGGTCCTGTTCGACCCGCGGCTTCCCCGCCACGGGAAAATTTCCGATAGCCTCCGTGCAGTCGGACAATCTCTCGATGCTCGGAGCCAAGGACCGGGCGCCTCTGCTGCCTTTCCGCCCGAGACTCCGACTCTTATTAAAGGTGGTACACCATCTCGTGGTAAATCTGGAAAGCGCTCGGGCTCACCTCGTGGGCGTCGCGTGCGCGCGCAGGCAGAGTTATCGATGCGGTCATCGCGTGTGTGGTGAAACGTACGTGCACGCAACTGTACACAGCGAGAACCGGTGAAGAGAGAGGACGAGAGCCGAACGACTGGGTTCGCCGGTTGGAACGAGCGGAATGGAACTCACGCACACACGCCGATGACGAAGCTGTTGTGGGAGGAGAAGGGTGCGGCGGGGCTCAGCACGCATGCACGAAAGTAGGGATAGCGGCAGAGCCGGGAAAGAGAGAAAGAGAACTGGACTCTGGAGAAGCTTGTCTGGCACCGCTGCTGCTGCTGGCCAGTGGTCGGTTGTGCATCTGTGAGAAAGTGGTGCAACTGTTAAAACCTTACTGTAAGTTTATCCATCATTGAAACAAATGTATAATTAAAAACATTTTTCTAATACAGAGGTTTTTCAGCGGGCGATAAACGGTCGCGGAGTTAACGTATTTTGTTGTAGGTGAACGAGGAAGAAATCGGTAAGTCGGCCGAGGAAGCGCGAGGAGAGAGAAGAGGAATCGCCGCAGGGAAGAGATCGAGCGCAGAGGTAGAGGAAGCGGAATAAGAAGAAAAAGAGGAAGGGAACAGTGAAAGGTGCGACGAGGTAAACAGGTGGAACGAGACATTATTTTCGTGGCGCAAAGAGGAGAATTCAAAGAGGCGACCAGCTATGTCGAAACCAGAAGCGGTGAGTCTCGGGGACGCCAGTGCAACAAGAATAGACATTGACAAGCCCAGATGGGACCAGAAGACGTATGTAGGAAGAGCCATGCACTTCCTGTATCTCACCAATCCGCTAAACGTTTTTGCCTCGGAAAATCAACTCGACCGGGCCCGCGACGTCGTGTCAAAATACAGGTGAGTTATGCCGATTATGCGGTGTTATGAAATGAACCGAGTCGCGGCACACTAAACAGCTCCAGATGTTAGAACTCGACGGATATCTCGCCGAGCGGAAAATATGCAAAGTTACTCGATGCGCGAGTCACAGAGATTTACGATAAACCGACATCGATTTTTTTTTTATCCATCGTCGCACATTGAGAATAAGTAGGGTTGAATCAACTAAAGATTCGAAAAAAAAGATTTTTTTTTTAAATTAATTCACTGAAATATTTTTGAGGAATTGAAATATTTTATTCGACCAGTTCAATATTTATTTGAACGTTCTTGCCCGAATCTTTAACTTATTCAAACGCATTTTTTATCAGAGCATTCAGTGAGTATGGTTTTACTTATTTTTATAATAATTATTATTATTATAAAGGATGATCTTTCACCGACTGCTTTACTTATCTCGGAAACGGACACTGTGAAAAAATTGTAAATTTAATCTACAATTTTGATGAAAAATTAATATACTATTTCATTGGAATTGAAGTAAATTATTAAAAATGAGGTATTTCCAATATTTTTAATACACCGAACATTAATTTTTCATCACAATTGTACATGACATTTAATATACCAGTTCTTGGATAAAAACTTTTACCGCGGCGGTACATTAAATTTCATACGATTTTTTACAGTGTTATTGCTCGGCTTCGATGCATTTAAATCGCTTATCGTTCACGGATCGAATAAAAATTATTAGACTTCCTGGCCATCGCTCGAGGCTGCGTGCGAGCGCGCATTAAAGCCAGTTTTCGTCGGCGAATTTCCAATATAAAAAGGTCACAGCACTTCGGGTTCAACGAACAAGGGGCGACGCAGCGGATCGATCGCGCGAGACGAGATACTCTCTTGGCAGTCCCGCGATTACGAAATATTACGTCGGCGCGCACTCCCGAGGAGTCTCGTTTATCACAGCTCGCCTTTACCAAGCGGGAGGCTAATGTTTTATCAAGTGTCTCGCACAGCCGTGAACGCCGTTTATCACAGCTGTCGACATCGCTTAAGTTTGCTTTAACTTGTTTTTTCATTTTCTTCTTTTCTTTTTATTTTTCAAATATTTTGCAGGAAAGGAGAAACCTTGGATCGTCTGAAAATCACCGAGGACGAACTATGGTCGAGCAAGTATCTGTACGACAGCGCTTATCATCCGGACACCGGAGAAAAGATGGTACTCATCGGAAGGATGAGCGCCCAGGTTCCTATGAATATGATCATCACCGGCTGCATGATGACCTTCTACAAGTACGAAACAAAATTTCTCAGAGACAACCATTTTTTTTCCTCGCACCGCCAGAAATGCACGAGGCAATTTAATTATAATTTTTGGTATCCGGCGCATGCTTCACACGCCCCGATTTCTCTTATTCCAGAAACGAATTCCATTATTAAAATATCCAGACGGCTATTCGAGTGGCAAAAGTTCCGTTACAAAATATCCAAACCGTAGTCTGCACTATCTAAGTAGTGAAAATTCGATGCATCGCGAAAGATAAGACGCTCAGTCCCGATACGTAACCTTCCCAGTCAGTTAGATCGGTTTTACATAGACCGAAACAAAATGACTCCGAGACAACCGTTTTTATTTTTTCCTCGAATTGCCGGAAATGCTTCAGATATTTTTATTCCAATTTTCCGTATCCGGCGCATGCGCAGCTCGCCTCGCTTTCTCTTATTCCAGAAACGAATTCCATTGCTGAAATGTCCAAACGGAAGTAAAAAAAAGTATATTATCCAAACAGTAGTCTACATAATCTACATAGTCGGAATTTGATGCACTGCGGAAGATAAGACGATCAGCCCTGATCCGTAACCTTCGCGGTCAATTACTTCAATTTTACGCTGCCCGAGCGATCCACTTTCGAAATTACGACCCACGATACGGGACCAACAACAGAAACGGAGCATGTAAACGACAATCTCGTTCGACTTCGAAATAGTGACCCGATACATATATCTATGTCTGTCGTGAAACTCGAGCTTACGCGAGATCCCACGCGTGACGCATGAAACCCACACACACAGAGTCATTTCTTCACACAGATAGAATCTTTCCTGTTATATGATGCATGGAAAATTAGACGGCGAAAAAAAAATTTGCTAGCCGAGATGTAATGTTCTTCAGAGTCCGACACATCATATTCGTCACGTCGGTAAAACAGCTATTTAAAATAGTTTTATCCAAAAATTCTGGGAAATGTTCGACGAACGGAAACGCTTCGAATAGAAGATTTTTCGAATTATAGTTTCATAGTAAATTTTCTTTAATTTGGCTATAAAAAAATGGGAAAAATGATTCTAAAAATAATTCATTTAGATAAGCATCGAGCGATTGAGATAAATATTTTTTCACCACCAGAGGCTTCGAACTCTAGGATCCAACTTCAGATAATTCTAATAATAGAAACCGCGGGGTAGAAAAAATCTATACGTCGTACGTTTGTCAACAGGTTGACATCGGCTATTATCTTCTGGCAGCGGTGCAACCAGTCGTTCAACGCGGTGATGAATTAATAGAGTTTCTCGAATTATAGTTTCATCGTAAAGGTTGTTTAATTTAGGTACAAAAAAAATTTTAAAAAGATTTGAAAGAAAAAAATCTTTAGATAAGCGTTGAGCGATTGAAAATAGTAATTTATCATACTAGTGCAAACAACTTTTTCTAACGAATGTGAGTTTGCAGCACGAGCCGAAGGCAAGAGATGCAATCACACGTGTTAAGGAAAAGTTTTCGCACGAGTGCCTTATTAAAATTCGCTTCACAAGGTGTGAAAGTGGGCGAGATAAAAATATTTTTTTTACGACCAAGAGGCTTTGAACTTGGAAAATCAATTGCAGATAATTATAATACATAATAGAAGCGGGGTAGAAAAAAAATTTACATGTTGTACTTTCGTTAACAGATCGACACCGGCTGTTATCTTCTGGCAGTGGTGCAATCAGTCGTTCAACGCAGTGGTGAACTACACGAACCGTAGTGGTGCGAGTCCGATACCGGTGGAGACTCTGGTGCAGAGTTACGTCGGTGCTGTCGGTGGTGCGGTCGCCACCGCCCTCACCCTGAATCGGCTGGCGAGACGTGCACCACCTCTGGCCGGTCGACTCGTTCCGCTGGCCGCGGTGGCAGCCGCGAATTGCGTCAACATTCCACTCATGAGAATCACGGAGCTCCGCGACGGTATAGATCTTCACGACGAGGAGGGACGTAAAGTCGGGAACAGCAGAAAAGCTGCACGCGAGGCGATAGCCTCGGTAACCCTATCGCGGGTCCTCATGTCCTCGCCTAGCATGGGTATGCAAACATTGTTAATTGTAGTAATTTTTATTTTAACATCGACGATGCCTCTCACCTCGCTCTACATCTTTCCCAACCAAAAGTTTAATTCAATCAAAATTTCAATACTTCGCGATGTGCCAAACATCTGTAAAAATCAGCCGCATTAATGATGTCAAGACCTTTGATTTTACATAATAATAATGCCAAAAAGTTATTAACAAATTACTACAAAATATATATATATTTTTTTAATTAGAAGAACCTTTCTGAGTTTTTTTGGCTGGGAATTTGAACAATTCCTAATAGTATATTAATATGAATTCTAAATCATCAACGAAATGATAAAAAATGAGAAAATAAATGTTTTTCAGAGTTTTTAAAACAATCAATTTGTTTAATAATTTGTTAATAACTTTTTGGCATTATTGTTATGCAACATCAAAGTTCTTGTCATCGTTAATACGGCTGATTTTTTTTCTTCAGATTTTGAGCATATTACGAAGTACTGAGATTTTTATCGACTTAAACTTTTGCTTGGAAATGTGTGGGTGATGCATCCTTGAATAATATTCAAGGATGCAATAACACGCCCCTCTGGCAATTAGCGTTAGTAAAGGTGGCTCCACCTACACATGATTTTTTTTTCAGTTTTGGCACCGGTGTTGATGAACTTCCTGGAGAGACGTAATTTGCTGAGCCGAGCGAAATGGGCCGCGGCACCGATACAGCTGGCTGTCTGCGGTGTCTGCCTGACCTTCGCCACGCCGCTGTGCTGCGCCCTATTCGCGCAAAAGGTTCCGATATCCGTCGATCGACTCGAACCGGAAGTTCGGGAACAGTTGCACACTCGGCATCCAAACGTGAAGACGGTAATTTACAATAAGGGTCTCTGAAGAAATCGACGGATCTCACGGGCCTGCGTCGATGGATTCTTCCTAGATGATCGGACGGTAATTCGTCATCGACGATCGCCCGGCGCACGAATCGAAGAAGCACGCAGACGTTGCCCGGCTCAGGGAGAACATATTGTCGAAGAATCAGCTCACCATTGATTTTGCGGAAATCGATGAAAAGCGACGACCGGATAAGTGTGTTCTACGAAACAATCAGAGGCACGATGGTCCAGGATGATCGGAAGAATCATCTCTAGACGGAAAGGGCCTGACGGGAAACAAGCGACTCTTCAAGTAAAAGAGAAACCCCTCCATGATCATGTAAAGCAGTCGCCTACCGCGGTTGATCCGCGACGAAAATGATGATAAACAAATGACAATAATAAATATTCCTTCGAACGATACAATGAACTATGCGTTACTTTTTGCTTCCTTGTGGAGGAGGCTTTGTTGTCGTGAAAAAAGAATTTGAGATTTTAATGAAAACATATTAAGAATAAAAACATATTAAAAATGTTTGGATGACTCTCTCAGACCCGAAAAATGAAAACTCTTATAAGTTAAGAACGGCTTGAGCCGTCAAGTTGAATTTTCTAAGGTAGATAGAGGGGTGATTTCTAAATGTTTAGTTACACTTTTAGCAAAATGCTTTCATTCATAATTTCTTTTTTAATTACCACTTAATACATCCCCCAGTCTTATCCCATTAATAGTTCATACAACAAGCGAGAGATGAATCTCGTTCGGATCAACCGGCTTCGTAAGCTCGAATTTTTGGATCGGCGGCAGGGGTCGAATTTTTCTGCCGAAGCGACCGTCCTTTCGTTGCCAGAGACCGCTCCTCGGACGATTTCCGAGCAGTCTGTTTGCCTGCGCGCTTCCGATCGGCTTGTCTCCGTGGTCGACGTTCGACAGTCTTCCCACGGTCGCCATGCAGCGTTGGTCCAGGCTGAAGAGTTTCTTGCTCGGCATCTGCACGATCACATTCTTGTCCTCCTTTCGGATGATCGTTCCTTGCGTGCCCGCTGCGTGAATGAGAAATCCACCCAGGCCGGGATACTTCTCCACGCAATTAACCTTCGTGCCGACAGGAAGCGCCCCGAGAGGATAAGCGTCGCCCTCGAAGGCGCGCACCGAATTTCTCGGTATCGCGAGAGAAGTTTTTATTATCTGACCGGGCTTCATATTCTCCGTGGCAAGGATGTACTTCAGCTCCGTGCGGTACCCGACCAGCGCTATAAACGAGGTTCTGCAGCCGTCCTTGAAGACTGAAATGACTTTTTCCTCCTTCGGCGGCTCGTCGATACCCTTAGGTCCGTCCCGGACCCATTTTATCCAGTGGTATTTGTGCTTTATTCCACCGCCGATTCCCATCGCGACGAGACGTCCTAAATTGAAAAAAAAAAATTATATATAAACTTTTTTTTCGTTAATCTTCGCTTCCACGTATTTTTCCATGCTGATCACGAATCTAACACTTATGTCGTGTTAGATAAATGAATATTTAACGCTTGTTTCAAAATCTATAACTTCTTTCTTTCATCAAAACAAAATTATCATCGATAGGCCAGCTTTAGTTTCCCGCTTGGCCGGTAGAGGGCGCCACGGTGTAATTCTTGTTCGGAGACTTCTGCCGAGTGAGGCGAACACGTGAAAAAAAAACTTACTTATACCTACACTTGATTTTTTTTATCTCATGTTATTTTATCAGGCAGGTAATGATATTTTTTTGAATGTTCTGTTGACTCGAATAAAGTGTGTATTATCAAACTTACCTGTTTCGGGATCGCGCCCGGCTAGATTCGTCACTTCGAGAGGTTCGATCGTGTACTCGTCCTTAAAGTGAACAGTTCGACGGTAACTTTTGCCCTTGACACCGGGCTTCTTGTTCTCAGGGGCTTTCCACATTCCGGCATTTCGACTGAGTTGTAGTTGGCACGGCACAGATGTTTTTAGAGCGATCAGATCGCAAAATTGTGTGCTGATCGCGGTGCGAAACATGACGACGGCCGACATGTTTGTTTGCCTCTCGATGATTTCACAGAGGTGCTGCCAATTGTCGACCTCGACGACGAGAAGAATTCTCCGCGAAGAATAGCCGCGTGAAACATTGATACACAAAACTTGCGGTATCTTCCTTATCGACGGACGATAAATGGGTAAAATGATAAGCAAAGCTCGCCATCGAGTATTCTTCTTTATCGTGGTAATTGCGCTCGGCTCTTCGCAGTCATTAGTCTGGGAAGCCTTTTCCTCAGTAAGATTTGATTGGAACTAGTAGAGCCGGCATTGATTAGCCGCTCCCTAAGAAGCACCCAAAGACGCGTCGGAATTCAGTGACGGAGTCCGAATTATTATTTCTTAAAAATGTATTCATGGATCTTCGGAATTAAATCAATATTGATGTTATATAATTGGGAATTGGATACAGCGATAGTATCCAATTCTCAAAACCAAAAATAATTTTCAAAATGTCATTTTTGTCGATTTTTTTTAAGCTCGATAGCACACACACGGGATCTTCTCTATCGATGGACGATAAAACGGTAAAATATTAAGCAGAGCTCGCCATCGAATATTCTTCTTTATCTGGCAAACCGCGCACGGGTCTTCGCAGTTGGGAGTCTGGGAAGCTCTTTCCCCCCAGTAACATTTGATTGGAACTAGTAGATAGAGTCGGCATTGATTAGCCGCTCCCTAAGAAGCACCCGAAACCCTCTAGGAATTCAGCGATCGACTCCAAATTACTTTTTCTTTCAAAATATATATTCATCGAACCTTCAAAATTGAATAAATACCGCTCTTATATTTCAGGGCTACTGTCTAATCCTCGAAATAAAAAAATGACTTTCAAAATGTTAAATTTTCTGCAGAAAGCAAAAAAAAAAAAACTGGAAGAACGCTGATAGTACACGAGGAGTGTCGGGAGACGAGCGTACTGTGCAAACTCGATAAAAGCCGAAATTACCGATGAACGCCGCGAGCCATTACCACCCGTAAAATCCACCCTCCGGGCAATCACTTCTGGCTTCGAAATTCCAGCGGTGGAGGATGAATGTGGGAGCGAGAAGTGGCTAGCGTTATGCCCGATCTTGACGAACGTAGCGGGGCTATCGCGGCGGCGCGTACTCTCCAGCGTGGCCGCAAAGTATCAAGCGCCTCGGGAGAGCCGGAGGAGGGAGTGGTGGTTCATAGCTGTGGATTCCGCGAAGCCAAAAAGGGGGTTGGGCCGAGCTTAATTGACTCAGGGGTAATTATTTTATTAAGTGAGAAGATGGCGGATGGAATGCTAAGAGAGAGCGGAGAACGGGTAGATACGGCATTCGGGGACGCGTCGATGGTCCCAGCCGTGGCCGGGAGTTTGGTATTCGTTAAGCGGAAGGATTTCCGTAGCGGGCGGAAGCCGAAGACGTTTGCGGTGGAGGGTGTAGTAACGGGCTAGCAGGTGGAAGCGGAGCTTGCGTCGGTCGTTCCGTTTAAATACCTGGATAGCCTGGGGAGCTAGGAACGCGAAGTGGCCCCGCTATACGTGTCGGAGGATCGCACACACCCTCCGACCTGTAACGCATGCTCTCCTCCACGAGGCCTCAACACACCTCCGGTGCTTCCGGCTTGCGCGTAAATTTCCCTCGCCAACCACACCAGCCGAACATAGATGTCGAGGTTTTCCCTGTGAGTTTGCATCTTGGCTGTAATCCCGCGAGCCGCGGGGCTTTCTAATAAGGAAGCGCGCCGAGTTCGCGTACAAACTCACCGTACCCGCTGCACTATGCATGCGCATCCCTATGCAGCCGCTCTATTAGTGTAAGTAAACGCCGACTCCCTCCTCTTCCGGGCGCTCCTCACTTCGCGTTAATGCACATACAATACGGAGTTGGCCCAATACTCCCTCACCGGCTAGACCGTAATGGCGCTCGTGTATGTGCGCTCGTGTCTCAATTGCGACGCGTCCGTGTGTCCGTCCGTGGCTGCTGGGAAAGCGCGCGCACGCAAACTGCTCCTCTCTGTCGCGAAGGAGGAACATCTATTACCCGGTACATAGGCCAGCGGTGGAGGAATCGTCGAGGGTGGATGCGGGCAAGAGTAGTCGAGCGGCAAATTGTCCACCATCTTACCCACCTTATACCTTACCTCACACCCCCGACCTAACTACCCCCTCCGCCGTTCGCTCCCCGCGATGGTTCCCTCTCAGTCTCGCCGTCCCGTGTCTTCGCGCAGCTCACGGCGTTGTCTTTCTCCCGCCTCAGCCCCCCGCCGACCCGCCCCAACCCCCTTTCTCAAACTACCCTCAGCGTCTCCGTCTTCCGCCCCTCGTCGGCGTTGCGCTTACTTCCTCTTTCACGACCCCCCCCTCCCCCCTCCCCCTCCTCGCCGGTACTCTCCTCAGAACGCTCTCTCTATACGCCGCTCTCTGCCGCCTCGAAAGGCTTTAGATTACCTACCCCCTTATAAGCGCTCGTGTTGCCCATTTATTACCACGACTGCGACAACCACGCGCGAGACCACCTTAATACTGCTGCGGTCTCACTTCCGCTCGGGCTTTGTGCCTCCATCGCCTCCTCAATCCGGGACGGGAGTGAACTTCCATCTTCGTCTTTTCGTCCCTCCGATGTGTGTCGCACACATGCACACACTCGCGGAAAAAGGAACCGCGCAGATTAGCTTGTCGGTGTACGGATTAGAGAAACATGATGGGGGGAAATTGGCGGGATCTCGACGATTTATATTTTTCTACCTCAGCTTCTTGTTCTTCGGGACCGCAAATTTCTCGCTTATGGAACGTAAGATTCGTTCCGTCTTTGAGTGGAGAGCGAAATATTTTGGGAATATTGTATAAGGCGAAGAACCCGAACCACTTTGGTAAAACCTCTCTACACCCTGGTACAACATTCCGGAACGATGCCGAAAAATAAAACTCCCTCTCGCTTGGCCTTCTGGCCTGGGGTTACGCTCCGAGGATGTTCTTCATCCGTCGCTCCTGACGATAAAGCGCGATACAGTCGGGAGGACGCGGGGGGTTGGTTCGCTGAAGAAGAAGAAGAAGCGAGCAGCACCGAGCCCGAGAAAAAGTGTGCGGCGCACGGTCGATGAAACGTTTCCTCGGGGACCGTTGGTCGGTGCGCGGATGATCCTCCATCCGGAAAAGAAAAGTCCGCGAAGATGGCATTCCGCGTTGTAAAGTTTTTCGTACGGACGGGTGGTCGGATCGCGTGGAGCGAGGCGGAGAGCGACGGGGAGAAAAGAGATCACGAGCTGGAGACTAAGAAAAAAAAAAAAAAAAGAACGAAACTCAAACTCCTTTCCCGTGGGCCCTCGCGCCACTCGCTTTACTTCTCCGCTCTTACAGTATATCCTTAGCGGGAGAGAGGAGGGCGAGAGGCTGGCTGCAGGGAGCAAAGTAGCGAGAGGCCGAGGGTGAGGTTGGTCGAAGGTGGCCGAGAA
>JAPYZD010001788.1:0-20186 GCA_030522725.1 Ichneumoninae sp. B BG-2022a
TTTTTCAGATTTTTACACCATCAAGAAGTACTTGCAATTTTCTCTGATTGTTGTCGAACTTATGCGAAGTCAGCGCGCAGCGAGACTCCCTCCTTAATCGGTCGGTAAATTCGAAATGATTTTCTTGAAGTCGAGTGTTGGCGAGTGTGACACGAATCGAAGAACGTGTACCGCAGAGTCGTCCGGGGGGTAGATTACGCCACAGGGCTCTTAGCCGAGGGGGATGTTATTCTATCGATCCTCCCTCGTCGTCGTCGTCGTCGTCGTCGCCGCCGCGTTGACTCGCGTGCAGCCCAGCGCCGCTTGTCGTTCTCGTGGCAAGCGCGGCTACTATAATGTCTTCATGTACCTCTGATTTCTCTCCGCTCGCGACAACGATTTCACCCACTCGAGTATCACGCGAGGGTCGAAAGCCTCGTTGTAAATTCACGTCGGACGATGGGAGAACGAAAATTATTAATGAATTCACGGATGTTTTTGCCGGTTTTTCAGGTGTGGTTCCAGAATCGCAGGGCAAAGTGGAGGAAAAAGGAGCACACGAAGAAGGGACCGGGCAGGCCGGCGCACAACGCGCATCCACAAAGCTGCAGCGGCGAGCCGATACCCCCCGAGGAACTCAGGAGGAAGGAGCGAGAAAGGCGGCACAAAAAACTGCTCAAAGCCCTCGAGCGACAGCAACGAAAATTAGCCTCAAAGGTAATTGGAAAAGTTATTTCTCGATTTTTTTTTTTGTGGCATTAAAAAAAATGGGTGATTTGAACTCTGACTCGGAGGGCTTTTCTGGAGGTTTCCCAACTGCTTGGACGCCAGGGAAATTATTAATTTTCAAACACATTTATATTCGATCCCAAATTGCACCGAGACTCCATCGCTGATAATTGTCTTATGAAACATTCCATAACGTCGTAGAAAGTTGGAAAAAAATCGGAAGTTTCATACATTTAGCATATCTGAAATTAAAGTTTCTCGAATACTGACTATAAAACAAATGAATGATTACGTAAAATCATTCATTTGTTTTATAGTTCATATTACTTAATATTCGATTCCAAATTGCACCGAAACTCCATCGACAATAATTGTTTCGCGGAACATACAAATTTGAATAACATTCGAAACTTTCACAGTTTCAGCATCTTCGAAACTAAAGTTTCACGAACACAAAATATAAAAAGAAACGAAGAACAGAAAGAAAAAAATGCAAATATGTCTCCAAACCCCACAAAGTCGACAAAGTAAAAAATAAAAATTCAATCCCAAATTGCACCGAGACTCCATGGTCAACGATTACTTTACAGAACATTCCATTCCACCGTAAAAAAATTCGAAACCCTCACACTGTCAGCAAAATCAGAAACTACAGTTTCATGAATACTAAATAAAAAAAAAAAACAGAAAGAAAAAAAAATCCAAAAATACATCTAATCCCACAAAGTCGATAATGAATGTAAATTTTGTCTCGCTGCAGGGTATTTCCGTGGATCTCTCGACCCTGCGTGCCGAGTGGGAGTCCCGTACCGCGGCGGCCTCGGCGGGAAACTCTCTGAACGTTCAGCTGAGCGGTTCCTTCTGTCAGTTGAGCAGTCTGAACGACGGCAGCAGCGTTTCCGGTTCGGGCAACGACGCGAACGAGGAGATCGACGTCGTCGGTGGTTTGGACTCGTGCAGCGAGAGCGGCAGCGAGCGGGTGGACTCAGCGGCCGACGGTTCGGTCGACGGCGAGTGTCATCCGAGGCTGACCGGTGAGCAGAGCGAGGCGTCCCGTCAGGCGAGCGCCGGCGGGGATCATCACGCGCTGCACAATCCGAACGGCGTTCAGGGCGGCGGAAACCACAATCACGAGCTGAACCATCAGCAGGGAATTCGCCACTGGGGCTTGACGTTGCTCGAGCGCAGACGGGAGTTGGACAGTCCGACGATCAGAAGATCGGCCGATCATCACAATCATCACAACCGTCCGCCGATGAGTCACAGCGTCGACGGATCGACGAACGACGACGAGGTGCAGAGCAGCAGCATCGACCTCTCGGTCAAGGGCCGCGAGGAAAGAAAACGACTGAATCCCTTCTCGATCGACAGCCTGCTCGGCAACGACACGAGAACCACCGCCTCGAATCGGGATTTTCACAGTAATCATCAGAGTAATCATAATCATCGTCACAGTCAGAATCGTGCCTCGACACCGTCGATGCTGTCGAACGGTCGACAATGCACGACGCCGACCGCACCCACGTCGCCGATCTCGCCCGGTCCTCGGACGTCAACCAAAAAGTCC
The DNA here is from genome assembly GCA_030522725.1 of Ichneumoninae sp. B BG-2022a. Lineage (NCBI taxonomy): Eukaryota > Metazoa > Arthropoda > Insecta > Hymenoptera > Ichneumonidae > Ichneumoninae sp. B BG-2022a. The sequence continues at coordinate 2,276 of JAPYZD010001788.1, forward strand.
CGCAGGGACGAAATTTCGCGATAGAATTTTCAACCTTTTTTTTCTTCTATCGGCCCACGGGCTGGAGGACAGTGCACGATAATAATAATGATAATGACGATGAGGATTACATCGATGAGGAATGGAATGGGAAAAATTAAATTGAGGAGCGAAAGTTTGGACAGAGGATGAGAAAAAAAAAATACCGACTCGCTGGAAAGTTTCGCGGGAAGTAAGAGTGTGTAATATCAATCGCGACATATCTCAAATCTCAGCGGCGCCGATGATTGTAGCGCGGACGGGTGCGACGCATAAGATGTCGTGCGAAATTTCGAACGCGAACGCCGAGGGAAAAAAAATTAATGATAATTACGAGGAGGAAGAGAAAAAAAAAGATGAGGAAGAGCAAGAACGAAACTTGTGCAATAAAAAAAAATTATTAGATTTATAGCGCGAGAATGAGGAGCGTGTGCGTGCGATGTATTTAATGTAAATAGAACACAGACACGAAACACACACTCACACTTACACACGAGATAACGGATTTTATTTAATTGAAACTTGTATGTTCCTTAATTTTTGTTTTTTCGCGCCAAAATTGCGTAGCGCAGAATATATTATTTGAAGCAATAGAGATGAAAGGGAGAGAAAGTGTGTGTGCGCGCGCGTGAGTGTGAGAGAGAGAGGGAAAGCCCGATACGTGTGTAAATATAGGCGAGATATAGACGAGAAGGCTGAATAACGATAATAAATTAATGAGAGTTCGAGAAAAAAAAATTCTTAAAAAAAAAAACAAAAAAAAAACCGAAACAGAAGCAAATCCTTATAATCGTAGAAGAAAAACGACGCAATGAATTCGAGATGCGGAACACTAAGATACCGTATATTCATTATAAATATATTAATTTATTCTCAAAAAATCAAAAATCATTTTTCTCTGCGTTCATTAATTCCCGAGTCCTTAAAAATTCTCCTCTACCAAAAAAAAAAAAAAAAAAAAAAGAAACAAAACACCAAAGAAAAAAGAATTCATTTTTATCCATGTATAAATCAACTGGCTGCGTGTTTTCTTTTTCTCACGTCGCCGTGCTCGTTGAAATTCAGTTTCGCCGTTCGTCTCCTCGGGGGAACGCCGAGAGCGAATTGTTTCGCTGCGGGGTAAGTTGTCGCGAGCCACGGAGGACAATGAGTCGTTCCTCGTAATTTACGTACGGCTGACGTATAGCCTGACGACGTTGTTGTTGTTGCTGCTGCTGCGCGTCCGCGCACCGATTGCGGCCGGGCTCGGTCCCGGGCGAAGTTTACGGGGCGTGTGTGGTTCCTCCGGGCGAGCATACACACAACAGGACACACGACAAAGGGGCCATTGTGCGAGGCGGACAGGCGAGCCGCAATAATATTATTAGCCATATACTACGGCCCGGTACCGGGCATCGTTATTACGTTGCTGGCACGAGGTCCTCCCCCCCCCCCCCTCCTTGACTCTCTCTCGCTCGATTATATACTGTCGCCCGCTGCTTTCGTGAAAGCAACGGTAGTAGGGAAACACACACAGAAGCAGACGCGCACATGTACGAGTGATAGAGGAAAACAGAGCCCGGAGACTGCAACCGGCACGGCTTAGCCCGCATGGACCCCGAGAGCTCCGAAGACTCAATTACCTGCGCGGCAACCCCAACCCTCCAGAGTCATCTTCGTCCTTCGCTTCCGGCGGTCCGTTCTTCTCCTCGGGGAATATATATTCTCGGATATATTCCATTTGTGCCCTACCGTGCTGGCCCGATTATCGCGACGCAATTATTGAGGGTTCGATTATTGTCGAATTGGTAAGTGATTAATATTTTTGGCGGAAAGGTTGTTTTTTTAATAAACAAATGAATGTTTCGGATTGAAGGTTTTTTTTGCAGTCGAGTTATTATTGTTAAACATTTGAACGATACTGATAATATTTGATCTATAGATCAGAGGTCATTGTGTCGATCAATTGTGGGATTATCGGGGCGTGTAGTTTCGAATGGAAACTTTCGTTTTTGTACTCCATCTGCCATTATTCAATTTTGGGACTGGCCCGATTATCGTACGGTTCAATTGTTGCGGGTCGATGATTGTGAAATGGGTAAGTGGCTCATATTGTTTTCAAATAGATTATTTTTTAAATAAATAAATGAATGTTTTGAATGTTAACCTTTATTTTGTAGTCGGTTTTATTAATATAAAAAATGTCAGATAAGGATTTTTTCAAAATTTAAACGTACGGATAATATTGATCTATAGATCAATGGTAATTGTTTCGATCAATCTGGGATCATCGGAGCATGTAGTTTCGGTTGAAAACTTTCATTTTTCTGCTCTATGTGTGATTATTAAATTCTGAGCCAATGATATTTTAGAAATTTAACCGATCCTGCAAATATTGATCTACGGATCGATTTTCATTGTGTTTGGCTCGCAAGAAGAACCGGATGTGGCTCGAGAGAAAAAAATAAAGTATTATTAAGTGCCGAGGCGAAGGAGGCAGCGTTTTACACCGGAACCTTCGCGATCTTCTTCGCGCGAGCGAGGTGTGGCGAGCGCGCTTAGATCCAGTTCGATCGGTACGGCCGATAGATCCGGCGCGCGCGGCAGATGATGATCCTCGCCCGCTACGAGCTCGCTCCCTCTCTCTGTCCCCCCCTCGACAAAGAGTCAGTTATTACGAGGAGGTCAAAGGTCCCTCGTTCGCATAAACCATTTGGGGCCTCCCGCTGATCGAGGATCGATACCACCGTGCGATATTTCCCAGAAGATTTTTATTTTTTATTTTTTTACCATCGAAACTATCTGCAGCTTGGATCTTCCGCATATCCTCCCCGTGTATATCCTACGAGCCTGAAAACTATAGCTGCGTTTCGTTCGCTTCTATTTTTTTTTCGCCTTCTTACGCGTCGGTGGCCCCACCCACGAGGTCCGGATTAAATATCTGGGCCTGGCCCGAGCCCTCTTCCTGCTGCCCTCTTCGGCGATCCTTCTCATCCTCTTACTCGCCCATTTGCACTCACTCTTCGCGCGGGGGAACCCTTCCCACACCGCTGCACCTAAAGGCCCTTAAACGCTCAGCCACTCGTAAATAATAATTTCACCCGTGGAAAAAATGAAGTAAAAATAAGAAATAAAAATTTTTTATACAAAAAGGGTAAAAATTACAGCGACAATTGCGGTGGGAATTCGTGACCATTGTTCGAGAACTGAGCGACAGGCATTTTGATGTTAATATTTCGTAATAAGTTTGCGATTACGGCATGAGTTTGAGCGTTGAGATGTGTATTTATATATATGTTGGATATTGTGTGTAATGGGGAAGAAGCGGGACCGATCGGTGCGTATACAAGAGGTAAGGGCGGAGGGGATTTTTTTATGGCTCCCTCGGATATTGAAAAGCCTCTCTCGCCGTCTCTCTCGCTTCTTCCTTCGAGAGCTCGCGCAAGAGGGGAGGGGGCGGAGATGCGAGATAAAAAATTAATAGCCGCTTTTGGCAAGCTCATGGCGGCCGAGAGTTCCGACCCGATCCTCACTCGGCCTCCCTCCCTCCCTTCCCCACTTTGACTCGCTTAACTGGCGGGAACAAATTTTATTACCGAATTTTATTTCGCTTATATGCAGTATACACCGATAGCATCGCTCAAACAACCGAATAAAAAAGAATGTGAAGAAATAAAAATAAACACTACGTGAGCAATCGACTCTGATCGATGGGAATAATATTCGATTCCTGGACAATCCCAAACCTCACAAGTTGCATCTTTTTCGCTACAAATATAGAAAAAAGAAAAAAATCTCATCTCTTCGAAAAAACTTTGAGAATGTACGAAAGGCGAAAAAAAAGAAATTAAAAAGAGAATTTAGCAAACTGCATATTACAACGGCGAAGGCGTTTTTGTTTCTTTCAAGCTTTTTTTTAAGGCGAAAGTACGAAAAGTATGTACGTTTGGGCGCGAGATAGTGGCAGGGTTTGAGTAAAGGGTTTCTCGCGGGAAATTCTCGGCTATCTCAACCCTCGGCGCAATATCGTCGATAAGTATCTCGAGACGGTTCTTCGAGGCACACGAGGAGGAAGCATGAGCGAGAGAAAGCGAGGGGGAGAGAGAGCGGAGCCGGCGTTGTTGCGATGCATTGGACTTGGTGGTTCACTCGCGCGGTGCATGGTACTTTGATGGCGGCCAGCCAGCAGAAGTAAATCTAAGGTTTACGAGGCAGTACCCGCCTCTTACTAGCACCTTCTCGAGCCCCGATCCCGCACACTCTCATCCGCGATGGGAGAGGGCCCTCGTGCAGTTCCACATCGGAGCGGCAACTACTGCCGGGTTCGCGGGACCGAGGATACTTTGCTTCGCCGCGTACCATTTCTTACATAGCTGTATATACGGAGATCCACGTATAAGTTGGTTTTATACGTAAGAGCTGTCTCGTCGGACACTCGCGATATTCACATAATAAATCGAGCCAAACGCATACCAACACCTCCCCCTAATACAACAGAGTTTCTTAACCCTTCGCTAATCGGAGACCTCATTTTGTTCCTTTCGAGGATTTTTTTCCGGGAAGATATTGAAACTTGATTGCGGGTTTGTTATGCCACAGCACACCGACGAGCAAATTTCAAAGGATAAAAATAATTAGATACATTCGTCGGCTAGAGAAAGCATAATTACCTGGTCATTTTTTTAAATTATAATTTATTTTGATAAGATTTTTTTGTGATTTAAATACTGAAGATTGAAACTCGATTGCGGGTTTGTTATATCACAGCCCAATCGACGAGGAAATTTCAAAGGATAAAGATAATTAGATACATTCGTCGGCTAGAAAAATCATAACTACACGGCAATCTTCTGTTATTATAATTGATTTTTTTCTGAATTAAGAATCAATTATAATAACAGAAGATTATTCAAGACAATTGTGGCGTCTCGTCGGATATTCGCGATATTCACACAACAAATCAAGCCGAACGCACACCAACATCTCCCCTAATATAACAGAGTTTCTTAACCCTTCGCTAACCAGAGGCCTCATTTTTTCCTCTCGAGGATTCTTTCCGAAACGATATCGAAGCCCGATTGCGTGCTTGTTATGCCACAGCCAATGGACAAGATCATTTCGTCCCAAAAAAATAATAAGATAAACTCACCAGCCAGAGAAAACACAACTACCCTCCAATCTTTTCTTATTACATTTTACTTCAATAAGACATTTTTTCTCCGAAGTAATAATTCCTCAATACCACGAAACGCCACGAGATAATCGAAGACAATTCTGGCCTCTCGTTACGTCCAGTCGCGTAAAGGGAAGAAAAAAATGTACTGTTTTCCGGCGATTACGCTGACGCGACCATCGAAGATACGAGGAGATCCGGGGGACTGCTATGTTTAGTCAAGGGTTAAAGATTCGCTGCGATAGGAGTAGAGAGTACACCGGCCATAAATGCCGATCGACCGTCTGTCCCGTAGGATCTTTTTCCCAATCACTGTGGTTGTCGGTGGTATCACGGTGCAGTACGGTTTATCATAAAGCTTACAAGCTCCTCCTCACGTAATATTATATAGTAACATTATCTCGTATAGTTATAGCGTAGTCGAGGGGGATGCTATCTGTGCGATACGTTATATGCTTATAGCGTCGAGGAGAAGAAGAAGAAGACAACGCGTGGTCGTCGACGAGACCCGGGTAATATAGTTATTATCCGTGAGAGGGTGCCCTCGGGGGCCCCACAAGAAAGCGACGAACCCCGCATTAAAAACCAATTTTTAGTCCCGAAAAAACCTCCGCCCCGGCGTAATAACAGGCCTGGTAATCTATAGTAGGTTTTCTGTCCGAGGAGCCGGGGGTATCCTCTTCTCTACCTACCGACAACGACGACGACAACTACGCGATCCGCACACATCGAGAGGCACATCTTCCCTTTCCGGCTCTCTCCGTCGCTCCAGCATCCGAGCTCGGGCTCGGCAGAGGATAATCGAGCAAATTGATGCCCCACAAGCCTCCGCTAGCGCCCTGGACCGAAATCCGTTTTCTTTTGGGTATTTTTTTTTTTTTTTCAATTAAAAATCCGCCTCGACATCTAAACGGACAGCTGTCAAACGGGCGATTTTAATGTATGGTTTTTAACAAATATTTCACTCATGTATTTAATAGAATGAGGAAACATCTTCATAGAGATGATGATGTTTTTTTTTTTTTTTTTTGGAGGTTTTGTTCGGAAAATTTGGTACGGTGGGGAAAAAGATGCGGCCTCTTAAAGATCGGAGATAGGGTCGTTCGAAGAATGAGAAGATTTGTATGACGTCACTGGCCCAGCCGCCAGGAAGATACAGAAGTGAGCCATAACAAAATAGCCACTGCGTGCCACTCCATCATCTCAGTCTCTAACGACTCGGCAGTATCGTGGCATACAACCGACTGGTATAATGCACAGTATAACCGGCAGTTAATTATACACACATCCCCCCGGAGGGTGCCTATATAGGGAGACAGAGAAATCTTCGTGCATGCCACCTTTCCTAGAGATGCTGCTTGTATTCTCGAATATCCTAGTCTGCCGATCAAATTTAACGCGATCTGAATGAATGAAAATACTCTGATTAAAGACGCCAGTTAGGTGGGTCTGTGATTGCTTTCAGAATTGACAATTTCTGTATTATTAATGCAGGAAATATTGTTTTATAAAAAACGAAAAGGTTAATAAAAAAAGGTCACATCGACGCTTCGATATTCGAGCTCTTATTTATTGGTAAACTGGATGGTAAAAAAGTTTGCACGTTTAACAAACATTTCTCATCCCCAAAGACCCACGATTTTTTGTTTTTTCAATTCTACACAAAAAAATTGTAAAATTGGTACAAAGTAGAAAATGATGAAAGTTTGCGGAAGAGATGTTTTTTAAATCCACAACAATTTGGACAGTGAAAAAAGTTCGCACGTTTAACAAACATTGCTCGTGCCCAAAGTCCCAACGTTTTTTGTTTTTCAATTTTACACTAAAAAAATTGTAAAATTGCAACGAAATAACAAAAAATGTGAACGTGTGCGGAAGAAATGTTTTTTTAAATCCACAAAAATGTGCACGTTAAGGACAGTTCGTACGTTTAACAAACATTTCTCGTTCCCAAAGTCGCACAATTCTTTTTTTCAATTTTACACTAAAATAAAATTATAAAATAGCCACGATATAAAAAATGGTTAAAGTTTGCAGAATAAATGTTTGTTGAATCCCTAAAAATGTGTGACCTTGTAGCCAATCAATGTCGACAAATTAACGTTCTCCAATGACTCGATTCTTCAAATCCGACGGGATTCGTTCTACGCACAAGTGTCCAAGTGAATCGCGATAGGGCAATACAATCGCGCCGATTTGGTGGTGGCCTGGCAAAGTGGACGCTTTCACGGGAGAGTTTCCACCGAGAATTTCGGCGAGCAACAGAGAGTCGGGAGGCCAGTTTCGCGGAGAGAGAGGAATAGGATTGCCGTTCGTTCGTTCGCCACCAGTAAATTTCTATTAAGGGCCGCCGGTTTCCGCGGCGTTCGAAACAATTGGCCATTAAATCGAACGGTCCCGCGGCAGATAATAACTAGCAATAATCGTTGGGGGGGCCACCGGTTATTCGGCTCCGGCGCGAGAGAGGACCGTGCACGGTGGACGATGGAAAGAGGGTTATCGGGGATAAGGATAGACGCACACAGAACGAACCTCTCCCGGCATCGCTCCCCGGCCGAGCCATCCGGGGATCATCCGCATTGGCAGAGAGTAGGAAACAAGCGAGCATCGGTAATGAGAGGCCAATTAGAACACCCCGTCGATGGAATTATCCCTGCTGGAACGTTCGAAATTCAAACTGGCTGCCGGTAGAGTCTCGCGGGCACGATAATGCCCGTTGGGCACGCGAACCAACCGAGAGAGCTCTGGACGGGTGGCTACCAGCCTTTACTTTACTCGAAACGCCTTGGCAGTAAGGAATATTCTACCTGTGCCTTACAGTTCAATTTGCTACGTCGTACATCCACGAAATATGTAACGATATGGATGGGCATCGGTCGTAAAATGGATTTTTTTGTTTTTCATACTTTGGGTACTTTTATAGAGTCTTTAGTAAGACAAAATTTATCGCTGATTACTTCCGTCGCGAGGCACTCCCGAGCTTTTCGAATCGGATGGCGCTTAAGTTAAGAAAGCTCCGAAAATTGGAAGAGGTAGAAAGGAATATTAAAAAATATGGATTTCCTTTATTTCGGTACTTCTAGAGATGCTTTACAGGGGCCAAATTTGTCGCTAATTATTTCTGTCGCCAGGATATTCTCGAACTTTTCGAATAAAGTAGTGCGGGAATTAACTAAAAAAGCTCAAAAAATTAGAAGACATAGAAGGGAATAATAAAAAATAAAAATGTAGTCCCTTAATTTCGATACTTTTATGGATCGTTGACCGGGCAGGATTTATCGCTAATTGTTTCCGTCGCAGGGGAATTCCGAATCGCGAAGCGGTTATAATAAAAGAAAAAAATTTCCAAAAAGATAGGAGAGATAGAAAGAAATCATAAAAAAAATGTTTTCCCTTAATTTCGGTACTTTTATAGACTGGGGTAAAATTGATCTTAATGTATTTTATTATTTCCGTCGCAGGGTCCCTTTGGAGCGTTTCGAATAAGGTAGTGCTGGAGTTAAATGAAAAAAGCTCCAAAAATTAGGAGACATAGAAAGGAACAACAAGAAAGTATTCCTTCAATTTCGGCACTTCTATAAATTCTATACCGAGGCAAAATTTATCGCTAATTATTTCCGTCGCGAGGACACTCTGCGATCTCGAAAGATAAATCGCTTAGCGCTTCAGTTACATTGTAAAAAAAGTAAAAAAAAAAATGAGAATGGATAGAAAGAAACGATAAAATCGAAGCGAGTCAAGATCGTTTCCTCCCTCTTCTCGCTCCGCCCGCGACTTTATATTCCATCTATACCCGCTATCCGTATCTCTCTCCCGGGTAACCCTTTGCCGTCTCTCGCTCCTCCGCGTACGCCCATCGTTACTTTGGTCTCGCTCAATTTACACTCTCGTATAATTAACCGGAGCATGAAAAATTGCCGGCCACGTGCTACCGTATAGGAGGAAGATCGTTGCAGCGCACGTACAGCCTGCCCGGACGCCGCCGCGCTAAGATTTATAGTTATTAATTTTATAATGGACTCGTCATGCGGGCGTCCTCACGAGCTCCCGCGAAAACTCGCATGAGCCCGTGTATGTGGAAGGCCGTCGTCGTGCAAAACCCGTGCAAGTCCGAACTTCCTCCGCGGACCCGAGCGGGGAGATACCCGTGGTTTTTTAAACGGGCATAGCGCTAAAGCCGCGCGCCGCTAATGGAGACGTTTAACGGAAAATGAAGCCCGGACGCGGAATTATGCGCGGCGGCAACGGACAGAGGACGATCACGGGTGTGTGGGATTTATTAAAACGTATACGCCTCTATCGCGGGGCTCGAGGAGGGGAGCGTCGAATTCCTGCCGCGTGTTTCTCGTCGAGTCATCGCCGGAGCGTTCGTCATCCTATCTCTGCACCGCGCGATCGCGCGCGCGCCTGCGGTAAACTTTTTCACTGTGGCATCGACGGACGATGATTATGATGTCCGGAAGGCGTGGCCCAAACAGTTTGTGTTTTTATCGTCGATTCACCTTAATTGCGATTAGGAAGTGTTTGACGCTTCCGTTCAATCGCGGCTCAACGCATTATCAGGCCGTTTTGATTTATTAAACCGGGCAACACCCTCGATCGATGACGCGATCGGGGCTGAGTTCGTTTTTTTGCGGAAGTTACTGTTACGGTGATTTTTTATTTTATTTATTTCTTATATATTTTTTAGTTATTTATTTTTTGGGAAACTTTGAGATGTAATCGAGGAACTGACCGGAAGTGCGGAAGTAACGGCGAAGTGGGATATTTTTCTCGCTCAGGGAAAAAGTCACATGGGGGAGAGAACGAGGAGCGTGGGATCCGCGTTTGCCCTCCGAACGGTCCGTGGAACTCTTCGTCATCTCGCTCTGAAATTGGCCCGTGAGCTTACCTGGGAGACACGGGAACTTATTGGCTTTTTTTTAGGAGACGAGGGACGAAATGGAATCTACCCGTGTCAGGCCCCCCACGTAATTAATTCCCGGGCAAAAGAGAGGCGAATTCATAGACGCATATACCGGGTTTTCGAGTGAAATACCGTATTGGGGCCACTCGGGAGGCTCCGAATATATTGAATTTTATTCATAGAGCATTCGATCCGCCCGTTCGCACGGACGTGAAACTTCCAAACGCGCGTCCCTCACGCCTCCTTTTTAAATTTAAAAAAAAAATGAAAGAAATAAAAAGTGATTATTATCAAGAGCATCGACGTTCGAGTCGGGGATTGACTTTTAAAATTGCCGCTTGCGTTCTCGCCAGCAGCAAAAAAAAAAAAAAAAAAAAAGAAAAAAAACCAAATCCTCGCTGATATATTCATTCTCGAATTGGACTCCGACTCTCGAATCGTACATTGCGTGCGTGAGCGGCTCGCGCCCGCAACGTTTTACGCGAAGAGGTGTGAACTCTTTAAAACCCGGGGTGTCGGCTCTCGTCAGAGATACGAGCAAAAGTAGCAGCATCGGGCGAGCGAGCAAGCAACGAGCACGATAATCAGGAATGGGCTGGAACTTAGGCTTGACTCTCTTCGCGCTCGCGCGCGAAGAGGCAAAAGGTGTCGGGTAGAGCGAAAGCCCCGGCCCCGATCATTTATTATCTCAAGATTGAATTTCCGCGGGGTTCGCGGCGAGGGAGTCGAGAGGCGCGTAGCTCGGTTTAATTAAAATATCGTTATGGGTAGGCGTGGATATTCGACGAGGAACAGCCAGGCGAGAGGAGCCCGGTTCGCGGGGCCCGCGATCGTAAGAAATGCCCCGCCGCTAGGCCGCTCAGGCATCCGCGCTATCTTTCTCACACCCCACTGTCTCATTTCTCTTTCCTCCTTTTTTTTCCATCGAGGAATAGACGAGGATACCGAAGCTTCGAGTTGTGATGTACGAAGCGGCAAGAGTAAGAAAATACATATATATATGTGTATATAAATCTACAGTTGGGAGTGAAAAAGGCGCAACAAATATACTTTAGGTTGTCAGTTACGCCCTCTTGATTCCTAGTCGGAGATTTATATATATATATATATATATATATATATATATATATAAATCTAGAGTTGGAAAAGAAAAAGGCGCAACGAATGTACTTTACAATCTCCGTTATGCCCTTTTGATTCCTGGCCGATTCCATATGTATGTACATATGGAGGTGTTTTAATCGGTTCACTGGATTCTACAGTAAGACCGCAACTCCCGGGGGCTCCTTAGGTAGTTTTTCTTCGGGCTCGTCTCGGCAGCTTAACAAAATCGTACGGTAAGCATCGGTATCATTCATTCCTTTCACCGCGATTACAAGATTCATTTTTTATGGTTACACATTAACAGGCTTCAATTAGCGGTACTTTCATTAGCTCGGCGATAATTATAGATGGGATAATTACTTGTACGTAGAACAACGGGCAGTCGCGTCCGTTCCGTTCCAGCGAGCTTCTATAACCAGTCTATGGAGTGGCGCCATCTGCGAGCGCGTCCCGTAACGTCTCGCCTGTCCTTTTCGTCGAAATAAAACTATTTTCGGCACACTGTAAAAAAATTCGTATAAAATTTAATGCACGAGACTGGAAGTTTTTATGCAAAACCTGGCAGATTAAATTTCATGTACAATTGTGATGAAAAATTAAAATAGTTCTTCATTGAAATTAAAGTAAATGATTAAAAATTAAGAATTTCCAATGTTTTTAATACACTGAACATTAATTTTTCATCGCAATCGTACATGAAGTTTAATACACCAGTTTTATCATAAAAACTTCCAGTCCGTTACATTAAGTCTCATACGATTATTTTTTACATTGTCATTCCCGAAGGTGGAATAAAATGATCCCAATTTTTCGGCAATTTTTGTTGCCATCCAGTGACGCCGGATTTTTCGATCGGACAGTTAATTCCCAATGCATCTCCCCCGCGCCGATTCCTCTCGTCCCGTTCGTCCTTCGGCTTTAATTAAAAATTAATCGTTGCAAATTAATTTAACGGCAAAGAGACAGAGTTCCCGTCGGTAATCCCCTCTCCCTCCCGCGGATGGTAGAATTGTGCCGGCAAAAGTGGCGAGGGAGACGAAACGAGAGCCCGATGTCGGCGTCGGAGGGGGTGGAGCGCGGCGTTTGTCGGGGGCGTGACCGCTGAGTTAGTCGATCGTTGCGTGCGGAGGCGCGCGGTGAAGCGGCCGGCAACGGCTCGATAATCGAAATATCCTCACACCACCGAGGGACTTTGCACACACGCTGGCTTTTATTTCATTTCTGGCTCGCACACCACTGCCCGCCGGGACGGGAAACAAAAGAAAGCCGGGCTCTCGGCTGTGGCTTCTCCGGCGAGGGCGCGAAGGATAGGTGATCGGGCTCTCCAGGGCGGTCGAGCCTGGAAAGAAGAAGAGCCTGCGAAGAGAAGGCGTTCGGGAGTGGGACGAGCGGAAGAAGAGGAGCGGAGAGCGCCGATGGGGAGACGCGAGCGTGGAGGGGGTAGCGTCGGTCCCAGCAGTCCCCGCGCGGTGGGCGCGCGTGGTGGGGGGATCGATAGATTCTGCGCAGAGGAGCGCGAGGCTCTCACCTCGAGCGGAACTGGTGTGCGGCTGATTATTAATACCTCGTTATCGTTTAGGGCGTTAGAAGCCTCTCTCGCGTTGCCTCGTCGGCATCGGCGACTCTATCCGAAGAATCAGGATAAACCCACGCCGGGATAAACGAGAGATAGGTAACGCGCGATCGCGGGCGCGATGAAGCCGACCCGTTCCGAGCTGCGACTCGCCGACGGGACGGTCAGCTTAACCGTGCGGAAAGGCTGTTTAGATAATGCCACGGTACACAGGTACTCTCTCACGGGGTTCTCACACCGCGGTTAAATCCCGCGCACCGTACCCGCGGTAACGATAGACCGGGTATGTATAACCCGCGAGGCGCTTGATCGCGAATTAATCTCAACATCGTTTACCATCTCCCGGCACTCTCTCGCGCTTCGCTCTCATAATGGCAACGATTTATGCGCGAGCGGGAGGCGCGGGGTGGGGGATCTATCACTGTTTTTGTACAGATATGGATACGGCTGATTTACAAAGTGGTCGGGCGGACGAATTTAATTCGACGAGGAATAATAGCGCAGATCAGACTCTGGTCTATCGACTCGAGGATCCTGTATCGGGTATCCGCGAAACCGGATCTTTCGGATCTATCGCGAAATTCCTTAACAGCAGGCCACTTAGGCTAGATCGTTGGATCTTAATGGAATCTAATTCGAAAGTGATATTTGGTGAGGATATTGCGCGAGATAAGGCGCCATCTGCGTTGCTCATTTCCTGCGAGAAATCTTAGTGCGTTACATCGGGACCTGTCAAGGCACCGATCCAACGATACAAAATTTCTACCAGGGCTGTTGTTTTGGGCGTTATTCTTGTTTGATTATTATTGTTTTATCGCGGATTCTTGACTCGAAGATTTGCTCGTTTCACCTCGAGTGGCCCGCTGGGAGGGATCGGCGGACAAGCGGGCAGCACTTTTCGGCTCGCAACTCTCTCGGGAGGCGCATGCACATCGGGCATTACAGGAACGGTGTTTTTTTTTTTTTTTTTCGTGCAGGCCGAATGCGCAACCTTTTCTCTCCGCGCGGGTTAATCCTTCTCGCTTCTTCGGCGGAGCTTTCTCCCTCGTTCTCTCGTGTGGGGCATGAGAAAGGTAACGGCGGGCCGCGCGCGGCGTTCATAAAACGGCCGTAAAACACTAAACGGCTGTAAAGCTGCCGCCCCGAAACGCCGAGCGAGAGTCCGGTGTTGTTTAGAGCTATCCGGCTCACTCTCGCTCGCACACTCGACGGATACATATACATATGTACGTATATGCGTTTTGGTATACCTCTGCGGCGACCCTGATGGTTGCAACACCATCGGTGGATAGAGACAGCACGCACCTTCACCGCTAAATCACCCCGTGACCACGCCCCGATACAGCCGAGGCTCACGCGTTCGTCCCAAGCCGCTGCGGCGCTTTTGCAACCCTTGCACGAAGACATCTCTGGATTTTGACAAGCTGCAACTCTCAGCTGCCAAATGCGGGATGTCCCAATTTGAGGCGTAGTCAATTTGTCGTCGTTTCCTTGCATGTCTATTTCGACCTGTAGCATCTCAACTATCATCTTATTGCACTGACCCAAGCAGACATTCTCAAGCGTTACGTCGGGCCTTGCCAGGCCCCGATGTAACGCTCGAAAATGTCTACTCGGGGAGAACAAGAAATAATTGGATTAACCAAGGCGCGGTCGCATAACATATGTGACCGCGCCTTGGTTAATCCAATTATGGCGTTATTTGGGTATATTGGGTATATTCGTTAAAGACGTTATTTGGTTGGATCGAGAAGAATGTTTGTTTCAATTCATATATTTTGAATTGACTGAAGCGAATAATCGTTTACGAAAACAATGCTTTAGTTTTACGGACCACATTAGAGCTTTGAACGTGTGTCACCCCAATTTTTTGTTGATCCAACCACTTGTTTTTCTCGGTGTGGTAAATCTCCTTCGAAGAAGCTGATAGTTCCTAATTGAAGCGATCGAAGGAACTAAGAATCGCCAATGAACGATTGTACAAGCTGATAATTACCTTGGATAATTACCCTGCAAGAAGCTAGGATTTGGCGAAGAAAAGACAGAACTTAAGAATTGCCATGGAACGGACAGAAGAATACAAGAATCACCAAATCGATCAACGGAGCAGGCGGACAATTGGCCATTGAGACTGTTCGAGAGCAACGAAAAAAAAAAATCGCGACCGAGCGATAAACAAGGAACATCGTTCGAGGCGTTTGGTCGGTTTAGATGAGAATTTACAAGATCGTTTCGTAGCTGCCGGTGTGGTTTTCTTGCCGTGCGCAACAGCGACCGATCGCCACGGCCACGGGAATCGAGTCGAACAAGGAATTTAGTGCCAGCGTCCGCAGGTCGGACAACCAATCATCCCGCGTCGGTGAGCTGGAGCGCGTTGAAGCCGCGGGGGGATCCACACAGCGGAGAGAGAACGTAATCTTACGTATCAATTAGCTTCACGGTCCGAGGGGCCTTACCCCCCGCGGGCCTTTGACCGTGCGCCGCGCGGTCCTTCTTCTCTCCTTCGCACTCCCTTGTGCCCGCACGCTTCTTTTCTTATTTTTATTATTTATATTTTTTTTCCTGTCTTTCTCATCTTATTCTATGCCGGGACCTTTCTCTCTCTCGAAGGTGTGAGAACCCGGGACACAACACCGGCACTGCCGAGCGGGAACGCGTATAGTACATTCGCTTTTACAACGTCTTCATTCGGCCCCGAGAGTCAGGTGAGATCCACGGACTCCGCACGGAGGACTCTCCATCTCTGGCCACGTGTGTTCCCATCTCGTCCTGCCTCGTCTCTCTCGGCTTCTCGGACTTTTTCCATTCGAACGATGCACACCGGCGTCTCTCGAGCACCTGGACAGCTCGGGCCCGCGGTACCTCTTCGGACGATCCTCGTTTTTACTCTCTTCGTTGTCTTTTCGCCGGCACCCTATCTCACCAGAAACGTCTCACGCAACGCGAAATTGCTCCTCTCAGACTATCAGACACGTATCACGAAAAACATAATAAAGCAAACGTTAAAGCGCGTCTCGGAGGTACCGTGGATATTTCTGTTTTGCGGAGAGGCTCGCGGATAGTTGGCGAAGAATCGACACCCAGGATCGGATTTAAAAAATTAGGGTTGGCTTCGATGGATGAAATTCCTACAATATATTCGTCACCCTTAATCAATTATTTCTCAATGCGTAGAACCGATTCGAAGAAAATTTGATAAAAAGGTAACGCAATGACGATGCGACTTCGTCACGTAGAAAAAAAAAATCGGTATACAGATTAATAACAAGGGCATTGAAAGGAGGAGTCTCGAGGTTCAATGATGAAGCCAGATGGATTCGGGCTTTGGGACCCCCTGCGGCTGACCGAGCGGCATCGACTTAAAACCCCGACTTCTCTCCAGGCTCCGACACCTTCCTCTACCATTCTTTATTTTTATTTTTATTCTCAACTTTTTTCCCCGTGGGTGTTAAGTAATATATTACGATTTGGGCTCGTCGCACCTGGCTCGCCGCTCGTCTTGGCGGCTCGACAAAAGCTCACAGGCGTCTTTTACTTGCATCCCTTTCCCACTAGAGCTAGAACGTGACTCTCGTTAACGCACCCCCCCCCCCCCCCCCCCCCCCCCCCCCCCCCCCCCCCCCCCCCCCCCCCCCCCCCCCCCCCCCCCCCCCCCCCCCCCCCCCCCCCCCCGCGACGCGCGCGCCTTATCGTCCCGACAATAGAGACTGGGAAAAAGAGTGGAGAAAACAACCCTCTCAAGATCCTCGCCTAAGATGTATATTCTCTCGCCTGAATTCAATTACTGAAAGCACCCCTTTTAAACTTCATCTCATACATCTCACCATCTTTCAGAAAAAAAAATAAAAAATAAGCAAAGACCCGAAGGAGTAAATTTCTCGCTATTCAGAGGTGTATCATCCGATGGAAAAAAAGGAACGATCAAAATCTCGGTGTCGGTTCCCACCGCTGCACCGGGGCCGAGTTTGCACCCAGAAGAATAATTTATTTGACCGGCACCCGGAAATAAATTTTTATTTGGTTTAAATAAATATTTTTATAGAGTTCAATAACTATTTATTTAAATCAAATAAATATATATTTGAACCAAATAAATATATATTTAAACTAAATAAATATTTATTTGCGGTGGGCTCGTGAAATAAATTATTTTTCCGTGTTTGCAGTATAGTCGGGATTACCGAATGAAAATGGGCCTCTTCACACCTCGGCTGATTAGGGCGAACGTAATTTTCTCTGGGATCGTCATAGTTTTCTCTCGGATTCAATTACTGAAAGCGCCCCTTTAAACCTCATCCCATACATATCTCACCATCTCTCATAAAAAAAAATAAAAAACATAAGCAAAGTCGCAAAGAAAGAAATTTCTCGCTATTCAGAGGTGTATCATCCGATGAAAAATAAAGGAACGATAAAAATCTCGTTGCCGGTTCGCGGCGCTGCACCGGGGGAATGCGCCGGGGCCGCGTTTGCAGTATCGTCGGGGTTAACGAATTCAGATGGGCCCGTTCACACCTCGGCTGATTAGGGCGAACATAATTTTCTCTCGGATCGTCGAGAGAGAGCGGCGCGGCATACCGCACCGGCGGGGTCGGTGTGCGAGTCTCGTCGGTGCACACGTGTGCGCACGTGTGCCGGCGAGCTTCGCCACGGGCATGCGGAGTACGCGTGCGCGAGCGGAGACGTCGAAGGGACGACGGAGAGGCGCGATATCCACGGGGTTGTGCGTCGTCCTCGCGGCCGGCAACGCGATGGCAGAGCTCGTGCGAGGGCACCGAGCTCCGGAGCCGGCGGAGGTGCCCGACGGAGAGCGAGAGGAAGAAAACTCGGACGGAGAGGAGACGAAGAAATAAGTAGAAGAAGGTGTCGGCCAATACTTTTCAAGGCGTCCGTCGCCGCTTGACGTCTTAATGCACGTCGAGAATAATCTCACCGCCAATTTATTACACTCTTTCTCATTTCTTCCCTCGGCTCGTCCCCCCTCCTCCTTTCTTCTTCTCTCCTCGCCCGACGCGTCTCTCGCTCCATCGCCCGGTCACCCCCGCGCCGACTCGGGCTCTTCCATTCCTTTATATACAACCTTTTCGGACCGTAGAACTCAATCGCCCTCTTTCTCTCGCTCTCCTCCTCACTCGAGTGAGCTGTCTCTACGGGGGTT